>CM034307.1:54041833-54268996 GCA_019925795.1 Dendrobium chrysotoxum
CTCCGAAGCCGTTGGCGGTGAAGTGCTGCTGGATCTGTAGACGCCAGATCGCGTAATTGTCGCTGGTAAGAAGGGTGGGAACAAGGTTCTTGAGGTTGGAAATAAGGAATTTGAGATGGGAGGGAATGTGAAATTCTGTGAGAGACGTGGAAGCAGATGTGGTGGTCGGGGTGGAGATCGCGGAGCTTTGGTCCGCCATTCTTGATCTTTGCTGTTGAGCACGATGCTCTGATACCATGTCAAGATTCCATAGGGAGAAGAGAGCTGCTAGGTAGAAGGAGATAATAGAATGAATAGAGAATGTATTTCTTATTGCTATGCATTGTACATGTATGATGTATATATAGATACAAGAGCAGAACTACAATCTTGATTTCCGTACAGATCTTGGATGAGTCAGCATGCTGACGTGTATAGCTGTACTAACAATACATACTAAATGCATTTTAAATGTTGTTTCTATTATTGTTCACCAAATGGTGAGAGGAATGCATTATAAATAAAGTCCTGAGGTCTCCATGTTTGAAATTTACTTTCCTAGCTTTGGCAAATGCACATATGTTTTACAATAATGCGAATAATTGTAGAGATCTCTATTGAAAGTGGTTGTTGTTGATAAGGACGAGAAGCAAAGAGAATTGAAAAAGATGACATAGAGGGAGGTTGGAGTACTTTGTGTAAGCTAAAGGTGGACTACTTATGAGATAATGATTTCTAAATACACCGTAAATTTTTTATAATTGTCGTCGCCCGCCACTGTCAGTGTCGGTCCACGCCAGACACAACCAGGCACTTCTGTTGACCATCATTAGCTAAAGGTGGACTACTTATGGGCTAATGATTTCTAAATACACGGTAAATTCTTTGTTATTGTCACCGCCCGCCACTGGCACTACTACCGCCCACGTCAAACACCACCAGGCACTTCTGTCGGCCATCACGGGCTACCATCGACAGTCACTGGCAACTATTGCCCAATGCAAGCCATCATCATTGACGACAACCGTTGCCACCACTATTAATCACCATCTTATATTTTACACTCATACAATCAACTGCACAAATTTCAAATGAAATGCATTTCTTTCTACGTTGCATTTTATTTTATTTCACTTTTTAAAAAGCCAACCAAATAGCTCATTGACAATTTTTGAGATTATTGCATCCATAAAGACTCATGAAAAGAATTGAAAGAAGATGGATAATAAAAGCCAACCTTATTAAGACGAAAAAAAAAATCCAATGCATACATGCTGTACAATCTTGCAAGGAAAAAATCATGACGTCCGAGATGTTGACTATAATGATGAGCCAATATGAAATTGGAAGAATTAATGAAGACCAACATATGTAACTTCCAATTAAAGAAAGCAATGGGGAGTATAAATGTCCAACAGGATGAAATTGAAGGCATATTATAGCCCCTCAACTCCTAGATCAATCAAAACCCTCAACAGCATCATTATAATGAGAATGAGATGCATCCATGCAAGACATACATAACTCTTACCGGACAATTGATATCGATGGGGAGTTTAACAATGCCCTTTTGCAAAATATGAATAAGTCTTGAAAGAAACTTAGTAGAGAAAGCTGGTGAAGAAAAAATATATAGTTCATAAAGAAAACATTATACTGGAGATTGCTTCAGAATTTCTCATGGACAGTAAAGGTGATTATGAGAAGATCGTATAAATCAGATGGAAGAGTAGAACTAACATGGCAGGCTCAAAACATGTAAATCAAATCTCTTTGAATCAACTTGCATAACTTTTTCTATCCATCTCACGGGATTATGATTTTTCCTTGGAATAAGAAATTGCTTATGGACCCCCCCCCCCCCCCCCCCCCCCCCCCCCCTAACTATTACAAAGACAAAACAATGAGACGATTCCCTTTTCCACTAAGATAACAGTGCTACTCCATCTTCAACCCCAATGTATAGACTCCTAGAACAGTGGACAAAGCACACGCGCGGACCAGCCTTCGAGTTTGGGCCACCAGCTTTCTGCTATCTTTTCTCCCACCTCGTGCTTTGAAACTGAAAAATAGAGAAAAGACCTCTCCTTTCCAAGCAGGAAAAACTGGTGGGGGAATATAAATGTGCAAGGGCTGTGAAGTGAGAAGAGGCTCAGTGCTCTCTTTCCTTCTTATCACTTGTTTTAAACTTTTAATGCCATAACCTTTCAGCTTCTTCGTGGTCGTCGCTGTGCTTACAAGTGGGGGAGCACTTTGTCGCGTGCGTTGTCACTGGGCTGGCGGAGAAGGAAATGTGTTTGTTGCTGTTCTAAGTTAGTAAGAGGGAGGCCGCACGCACGCACGCGTCAGCTGCCTCTAATTATTGAAGTCATGTTTGAAAACTATTACGTTTTGGTTTTGACTGTTTTTGTACGTTTTATTTAAAAAATGGAGGTTTAAGCATGGTTCTTTAAGAAAGGTTCTGAAAATAGGACCGGATACAAGTCGGAAGAAGAAGAGGTATACGATTTGATTGGTTCAACCGATCGAATCCGGGTTATCCTTAAAAACTTTATAATTCTAAGAATTTTAAAACTAAAAAATAAATAAAATTCATACATATATAATAGATTGCATAATTTTAAAGTTAAATATAAATAATTATTAAATTTATATTCTATATTTAAAAATAAATAATTACTAATTTTAAATATAAATATAAATATCTTCAATCTTCGATTTTAATTCATATTTAATAGAAATTTAGTTTATATATAAATATATAAGTTTAATATAAATAATTGCTAATTTATGTTATATATTTACGTATAATTTACATCTATAAATTATATATAAATTTTACATTATAAAATTATATTTATAAAGTCATATAATATTATTTATTTTAGATTTTTCATTTTTCTTATTATCATTTAATTTTATATTTAGAGAGAATTTTAGAACTTTTAAAATTATAATTATTTTTTATTTAAATAATTTTAAATGCACAAATAATTATAAATTTAAGAACTTTAAAAATTATTATAATCATTTTTATTTGAATATTCGATAAAAAAATTTTCCAAAAAATTCTCATGGAAGCATCCACCATACACACATTATAGAACTACTAGTTGTTTAATCCCACATCACTTAGGAGATTTGTATTGTATTGTTTATATAAATTTTCTTGTGTTTATGGGTTAAAAGCCCACATAGGGTGATGTAATCATGTGAAAATGATTAAATAGTGTTTAATACATAATACTATAATTTTTTTGGAATAATATTATTTCATAAAATATATCATATTTGAATTAATTTAATATATAATAAAATATTTATATTAAATTAAATTATATAAATATATTATGAATTGAGAACTGGGTCAGTTCAATGGCTGGCCAATTGAATCGATTGTTCAAATCAGTTCTCACCAGTTTGATGCTAGACCAATTTTTTAAGAGGATCGAACCGGCCAAAAGACCGGTTCATTGTTGAACCGGTTGAACTGGCTGTTATATGTGGAATCTGATTGTGTTGATCAATCTGGTTGTTCTGTTATCTCGGACCTCAAAGCTTGTTGTGTTAGCTGGGGGGTGCGTGGGGTTTACCCCCTGCTTGGGTTCAGCTGCCCCGACGCTGCATACTCGAGCGCCCCGACGTTGTGTTCCAGAGCACTGAAGGACAGAGAGCATAATGCCGCAACAGTATAAATACAACGCTGCAACAGTGCAAGACAAAGGCTTGAGTTCTACAGCACTACTAGACGGACTGAATGTTTTTCTTTCTCATTTTTTTTGAAGGGTTGCGTCCCTTGGGATTATTTTATTTGGCTTTCTCTTGTATTTTGAGTAAGTAGACATTAAAAATTATGCATTTGAGAAGAGAAGCAATGAAAGAGTGAGAGAGAAGAGAGATTTGTACGTATTTCTCCTAATTTTCATAGTAAATTTCTTATTGTGGTGTGGCTCCATGGTTTTTTCCCCTATTTTGAATTTTTCCACGTTAAATCATGGTGTCCTTTACTTTTCCAATGCTTTTACTTTCTTGTTTGTTTCGTTATTATGGTGTTTACTCCTTCTCATTTCCTCAACAATTGGTATCAGAGAGAGGTTCCTCAAATCGAGTAGGAGTAATGGCGGATGAAGCAAGGTATAAGATTGAAAAAGTTCAATGGTTCAAACTTCGCATTATGGAGGATACAAATTGAAGATTTATTATAGCAAAAGAAGTTGTATTTATCGTTAGAAGGAATCACCAAAAAATCGGATTTTATGACTGGCAGAATGAAATGTTCTTGATTGGAATGTACTAGGTTTGATATGACTTTCCCTTTCCTCATATGTTGCATTCAACATTGTAAATGAGAAGGCAACATTTGATCTAATTAAGATGCATGTGAAGCCATCGACCTCAAATAAAGTGTTCATGATGAAGAAGTTATTTAATATGAAGATGTTGAATAGCACTCCAATGGCTGAACACCTGAATAATATGAACACTGTGATGAGTCAATTGTGTTCAGTTGGTATAAATTTTAATGATGAAGTGAGGGCATTGGTATTGTTATCTTCATTGCTAGAAAGCTGGGATGGGCTTATTACTATTGTGAGTAACTCTCCAGGAAGTTCAAAGCTGAACTTTAAGGACATTATGGGGTTAGAGCTTAATAAAGAGGTTCGCAGGAGGATGAGCGATGAATCTTCAAATTCTGTTCTAAATGTTGAAGCAAGATGAACGGTTTTAAAGAGAAATACTAGCAAGAGAGATTTAAATCCAAGAGAGGAAAGTTTACTTTTGGTAGAGGGAAAGTTGTGTGCTGGAGTTGTGGGAAGAAATGTCACTTGAAGAAGGACTGTATAGTTCCAAAGAAGGGCAGTGGTGGAGGTTAAGACAAAAATCATTCTGCAAATGTATCTGTAGAAGAATGTCATTTAGATTATCTAATTTTATCTCTGAACAATTTTGAATCTTGGGTGATAGATTCAGGTGCTTCTTTTCATGCAACTCCTAATAAGGAGGCATTCAATAACTATACTCATTGTGATTCGGGTAAAGTGTATATCAGGAATAACAAACCCTGCAACATTGTTGGGCAAGGAGATGTTGATATCAAAATGTCGGATGGGTCAATTTGGAGACTGAAGAATGTTAAGCACGTTCATTGTTTGAAGAGAAGTTTAGTTTCTCTGAGTCAACTTGTAAACTCATGCCATGTGACATCATTCACAAGAGATACGTGGAAGGTGACAAAAGGGGCTATGGTTATAGCTCATGATAGTATTGAAGGCACCCTATATGCTATCAATAAAAGCATTCTATTGGAGTAGCAAATTCTGATGTTGATGGAATTGATAATAATTAATTATTATTAATTTTAATAATATGAGTGTTTTTTAGATTTTATGGGACATTCAAAACTATAAAAATATCTCTAAATAAATTAAATGAGGGATTATTTATATATTTTTTTCAAAAGATGTTATGGTCCTTCAGAATATTTGTCATAATTATAATTACATAAGATGTAGATTGTGATCTCGCATGATCGAACTGTAAATTGTAATTGGATGATGGTGCTCCAATGCAAACTTGACAGTCCCATGCGAACTCTGTTTGACCAAAACACTTAATTGTAGCTCAAAGAAGTATTTGGTCAGCAGAGGTTTCATTAATAATTGCCATTTTCTTTACGACATCTTAGCTTGGAGGTCCAAATATCTTCCTATTATATACATTAAATTATAATAAAAGGATAACATTAAGGTAAGAAGATCATTTTGTAAATAAATATATATTCATACACACATTTCCTTTAATCATAGTTATCCGCAAATCTTAGTTGAATTTTATGGTTGAAGGCTGCATTTGGGATGATTTTTTACTGTTTTTTAAAACAGTTTTTTAATATAAAAATTTTAAATTTTAAAGTTTTAAAAAAATATTTAAAAAGTAGTAAGAAAGCTGTCTATTGGGACGGCTTTCTTACTGCTTCTTAAAATAGCTCTTTTAGTACAAAAATTAAAATTTTTAAACTAAAAAGCTGTTTTAAGAAACAATAAAAAAACAGTCCCAAATGAAACTATAATCTTCCACAAAAATCGCTTTCAAAAAATTAGATTTGAACATATTCACAAAAACTCAAAAACAATATAAGTGTTTCAATAAAGTTTGTTTCATGTTACTAGGAGTGTCAAAATCGAGTTTCGGGTCGAATCTGGAACTGACCCCGTGTTGAAATGGGTCGACCCTAACCCGACCCGGTTATATAAACGGGTCAAAAATTCAGACCCGGACTCGACCCATCGGGTTGCCGGGTTGACCCGACCCGACATGGTTGAGCTTCTGGACTGCAACGGCGGGACGGCGGAGGGTGGGACGACAGACGACAGGCGCGTGCGCTGGAGGGCACTGACAGCTCGGACGCGAAGTGGGCGGGCTTGGGCAAGCGCGGGCGACCTCGGGAGCGGGCAGCTTGGATGGGACATGTGCGGGCGCGGGCAGCGCGGTCAGCTCATTTCAAATGGGTTTCCTGGTTGACCCGTCGGATTTTCAGGTCAACCCGAACCCAACCCGTTTTTCAAACGGGTCGAATCCGAGAACTCGAACCCGACCCGTTTTGAAATCGGATAGGGTCTAACCCGAAATTTTCGGGTCGGATTCGAGTCGGATTTTCATGTCGTGTCAAATATTGACACCACTACATGTTATCATGAAAACAATCTATATAGATTGTCCAGTACTCTTCCTGCTTCTGCGTGCAACTCTTTTCTTTCTTTTTCCTTGATCACCTTTGTAGACAAATAAGGTCAATACTTACATGTATCTTATTATTTTTTTCTCTTAAGAATGAAGGTTTAATGTGGTATGGCTTATGCTTTTAAATTTTATTATAAAAAAGAATTTTGAAAGCTGTTTTCTTAATCATTTTCTTAATATATTTTCCAAAAAAATTAATGTTAAATTTCAAAAAAAAAAAAAAATACAAACATGCAAAATGTTCATTAACTTCTTTTTCATCAACCAACTGAAGTTATATATCTCGGAAAGAAAGCATTATTTTTAAGGCATTCTTTATTATAGCTTTCTCACTACTTTATACAATAGTTTTTTAGTACAAAAATTTATGAAAAAGGTTAAAATATGTTTTTGATATCGCGCTAAAAAGCTTCCAAACGAGCTGTATCTATTTTATGTTCTTTCACACCACTCTTTTCATTTTGGGCCGTCGGGAGAAATCATTCTGTGTGGTCACTGGACTGTTCGGAGGCGAATCAGAATGCGCCACGTCATCCGGTACACAACAAAAAAATGACGTGGTGTGTCCTGATTTACCTCCTAATAACGTTCGGTGACCACACAGAATAATTTCACGGCCGTCGTCGGGGGGGGGGGTCCCTTGGTATGGGCTGCGGCTGTAGCATGCTGGTTGGAGTTTTCAAGGATTTTCTACATGTTCTGGCTCGGATTTTGAACAGGTTTCTAATCATCATATCTACAGTTGTTTAATATGGTCTTTCCTTTGTTTTTCAAGTTTTTCCAACATCCTGCTTCTGTCTCTGGTTCTCCTGTCCAAGTTGCTAGCTTGACTCATGATTTCTTGCTGAAATAAATTTGTTTTCTGTACGCTATTATTTTACAGCAATGCTATTGGTTTCTTGTACACATCCTGATGAACTTGATTCGTGAATGCCATACGCCACATCTGTTAATAATTCAAATTTAATTCTAAATTTCAAAATAATTAGGATAAGTTTTGTTGTAATAATAGAGAAGTTTAAGGATTTTTGGACAAATTTTGCACGTATTTCTTTAAAAAAAAATTTTATTTTATGTCCTTAAAAACATAATGCAGCTGTAGCTTTTATGTTCTCTTGGATTGTAACAGCTTATATATAAATGCTGTCAAGAGTCGGGCATTGAGCGTCGATGTCGAGACAAGTTAGTCGTTTATGTTGAGATGAACTTTTTCACAGATGGGACATCATCGAGACGACGTAGGGCATGATTGTCAGAGTAGAAATTGCTAGCATCAAACTTTAATTTTCAGATGGTTTTGAAACATTGATGTTATGACGAGATCAGATGTCGATGTTGCGATGACATCGAGCGTTGTTGTAAAATCCTAGCTATGATTTGCTTGATAGAAATGAAAATTGTATGTACAAGGAACGAGATATTAAGTGTGAGAAATTAATTTGGGGATGTAGAAAGGAATTATAATTTTTTTTATTTTTAATAAAAAATTGAAATATAAGAAATTATATTAAAAATTTTTAATAAAATATTTAAGACACACATGTCGAACATGCATGTCTAATTTATTTTTAATATTTTTTTGATCGGACATGTCTTCGGTGTATCCGATACGTATTAACGGCGTGTCGGACGTGTCGTATCTGATATGTGTCGGACACTGCATGTCTCATTGAGGAGAAGTATTGGTGCATCATAGTGCCTTGAACATTTGTTTCTCCTTGTTCAATATATTTCCTCCCTGAAGTATTAGTATTTAAGGTTCATTTATGTGCACTTGTTGTGAGAATTTTTCTTTTGAATTAGTTTGAGAAGCGCAAGCTACCGACCTATGATTCAAACTAGAATTTTTAGAAATTAATTGAGATACTTGCTGTGCTAACATGATGAATCCAATAAACACCGAGAGAAATTTCAAGCCTAAGTCACTTCGGTGAAATATTTCCGACAGATTTTCGGCGGAGTTTAAAATTTATGGAAAATAATTATATATTTATAATTTAAAAAGAAGAATTAGCTAATTTAAATTAATTAATTAACTTATTAAATAAATAAATAAACAAATTAAACTAAATTAAAATAAATTAACTAATTTAAAAGTCATTAATTAACTCATATTTATTTTAATTAATTGTTAATTTTAATATTCTATTAATTGGAATTTAAATAAAAAAAATAACATCTTTGACAAAGTCTGCTTTAAGGCTCAGTGGATTGGTGTGAGATTTCTTACAGAAGACTGTTACTTCTTGAGCTGATACGTTTATTATTTAGTAGGTCTTTTGTTTTTTGATTTGTATGTTGGGTAGTTTCTTTCCTGTTATTTGTTATATTTATATTTTTTTTGCTTGTGTCAGTACTATTTTTTGTGTATTATTATTTAAATTCTTATTAATGAAATGAATATTTAGTTTCCTTTTCATTAGTTACTATGATATAATTGGTTATATCATTCATTTATGCACTTTTCTCTTTTATATCTTTTCATTGTATCCCGTGTTATCGTGGTGTACCGACTTTCGAACCTGGGGTGTGACAAATATTTTCTTTTCTTGCAACACAAAATTTGATCTATATTGCTTTCCCAAAGTTATTATGACTTTTTGTGGCTCCAAAGGGCAAGCCATTTGTGGGACTCGTTTGTTCTTTGTAAAAAAAAAACGTTCACTACAGATTGTTATTGCATAGAGACCAAATAAGCTAAGGGTTTCGCTACAAGTCTTATTCAACTAACAGGTTGCAACTAGTCGTGTCCGATCCTAAATACTCTAGAATAGATCGAACCAATGTTCTTTTTTTTTTTTCTATTTTCTTTCATCCGCCAAATCCCTAACCCTTGAGTCCGGCCTTGTTCCCCTTCATTTTGACTGACCTCCTCGCCTCAATGAATGCTACGAACTAAGAGGATTGCAATGATAAATGACTAATTTGAGTTTATTTGTATGTCCAAAAAAAGGAAAAAGAAGCATTGGACCTCAATTCCACTGGTCATGCTCGCAGGGGTTGCAGCGGGTCCTCCTCTTGCTTGGGTTTAGGTGCTTTGCACCTATATTTATTTTTGTACAATAGTATAATGTTGCGGCACTAAGTATCCGCGCACTCTAGGGTTGTACAGTTTACTTGGAGATAGACTGAGAACAGAGTGTTGCAGTGCTCCAAACCCCAATGCTATTGTTCTCCATTCCCTGGGCTCCAAATCTGGCACTGCAATGCTGCGAGGTGGGCTAACAATTTTATTTCTTGTTTTTCATTAAGATTTACATCCTTTGATGGTTTATATGTATTTTCTCTTTGTTTGTTCTAGAGAGAATAGTAAAAGGATGAAGAGAAGCAATGAGAGAGTGACAGAGTGAGAGAGGAGAGATCTATAATAATTCTCCCAATTTTTCATAGTAAATTTCTTGATATAATGTGGCTCCATGATTTTTTTCCCAATTTTGGGTTTTCCTCGTTATATTTTGATGTTCGTTCTTTTCCGTTTCATTTTCTATTTCTTATTTGTTTCACTGCATGATTTTACTTCCCCCAACATAGAGGCTTATTTATAGATATACAATATTACTTATGATTTACTAATTACCTATTATCTAATTATCCCACTCAATTTAATTACCTAATAATTTTATTTTTATTCCATTATCCATTATTATGCACCCCTTTAAAACGGAAGAATTGGTTTTTTGCAGCAATAGCGGCAAAAATGGCCTTTATTAGGTAATAATTGTTAGCCTATAATGAAAACACCAGTTGTTACGACCTTAGGGGGTCATAATGATAAATGACGAATTTGATTTCACTATAAATTCCAAAAAATAAAAAAAGAAGAAGCTAAGGGGGGGAGAAACATAACACAATCCTTTTTATTCATTCTGATGTCTCCCAATGGAGGCTAATTTATACATATACATGATTACTTATTATTCACTAATTACTTGTTGAGTATCAATAGCTCTACTCAACTCAATTACCTAATATCTTTATTTTACTGCATTACCCTATCCGTGAATGATGATCGACCTACGATGACTCTTTTAGTTATTATGATCGACTGATTTCACACTCTTTCATCACCTACCTATGCAAACTTGCCCCTTGAGGCCATTGCCCCGCCCCTTGACATTGCTACCATGCTCCTCTTTGAAGCAACCTTTATTGTCCTGCCCATCATCCTACTCCTTTGCCATTGTTGCCAGCAAATTTTTTAAATGCATTTTTTTTATAGCTTTCTAAAATTGAGACGATTGGGGACAACAAATGGCATCAATGATTGTTATGCATTTCATGTCCTAAATATGCTAAGTGCTAAACAATAAAAAGTGCATGATTTTCATATGAAACTATAATTGTATGTTCAGGGTTATTAATTAAATATCACAATTTTTTAAATTAATTTTTCCATTAAATTTATATGGGAAATGATAAGTGAAGGTCGTGTCTAAAGAGTATTATTTTTTTCTTTTCAACATTCGAATTTTTTTTTCGAAAAATACAAAATGAAACTAAAAAAATGTTATTCTTCATTGCAATAACAAATTTTTTGTTAGATGTGGAGATGGAATACCTAAACTTGGATGGGTTTAATAAGTTATGCAACAACATGGACTTAATGTTTTGTTTTGTTCCTCACCATAACATCACTAATAAATACCATTGATTTTTTTGAAAGAAAAAGATTATAGCATTTTGCTTTGCATGTTTAGGGTTGAAAATTAGGGGTGTCAAAATCTGACCCGATCAGAAAAATTTTAGGTTCAGGTCAACCCGTTTGCCATACGGGTCGGGTTCGAGTTTGAGTTTTCGACCCGTTTGCAAAACCGGATCGGGTTCGGGTTGACCCGGAAACCCGAGCTCAACTCATGTTGACCCGGGAAAATGGCTGTTGCGTCTCGTGTGTCGCGGGACCTTGTCTGTTGTCTCGTCTCGTCCATCGTATGTGCTTGCGTGTCATGTGACCTGGTGACCGCGTCTGCCGTCTAGTCGAGTCGCAGTTGTCGCAGTATCACGTCTTGCACGACCAAGGTCCTAGACCGCCAGGCGCCAGTCGACCAGAGCTGTCCGCCATCGCTGTCGTTGTGCCACGTCCTGCACATTCGCACAACTAGTCGACGCCGACCCCGCACCTGCAGGATGCGCCGACACTGCCTCAGACCCTCAGCCCGCACTGGGCCGTTGGCCTCGCCAACTGGTCACCGTGCCTAGTCTCAAAGCCTGTAGCGTAGCACGTCTAGCGTGAAGCCTGGAATCATAACCCGCTTGTTCGCATTCAGGTTCACGGGTTAGGTCGGGTCAACCCGACATCCCGTGCAGGTCGGGTTTAAGTTGGGAAGCTTGACACCGTTTGCAAAATCGGATCGGATTTGAGTTGACCCATTTGGACTTAGGTCAGGCCAGGTTGGACCTAAACCCAATCCGTTGACCCGCTTTGACACCCCTATTGAAAATATTGAAATGTTTATTAGATATTTTTTTTAAGAGTATTTTATTGAAGATATGTGCTCTATTTGAGAATTGATGTAGAAGTAGTCATCTAATAGAGAAATTATCAGTGTTATAAAAAAGTTTCTCAGTTTTACATTTTCATAGTAGATGATTATATCCTCAAATAGGATTAAATGTCTTTGTGTTATAATATGAGTGATCCTAAAACATCTAAAATATATTCTGAAATTTTATGAAATTATTTTGAAACGTCTAAAATATATTTTGAATAAATATTACTAAAAACAAATTTATTTTAAGCTAAAGCCAAATCCAATGCACTGCGTGAATCATTATATAAGAATCTTGTAAGAAACATTCCTCAACGATGAATGTGATGCTGAACAATGTGGCTGATCTCGCTTGGGCGGCTGCTCTACGCTTCTTCCATCCGGAAGCAACCAAAACAAGGCAGAGCCTTAGGAGGAAGAAGATCTTACCCAGAATGGATATGGATTACGTGTTCCAGAAGTGGGAACCACTTCTTATATAGTTATATTTATACCCATTGGCTAATCATGTCTTTTTTCCATCGATCGGTTTTCCATCCTAGATGAAGCAAAGCGCCATGGGATATTCCTCTTCTTCGCTATCATTCTTTGGATTTTGCGCTTTCTTTTTTTTCTCTCTCGTTCTTCTCCGATCTCCGCCCGCCGCGAGCGCTCGCGTTATCCGTCTCCCGTCGAAGCCCGATCCAAAGGACGCTGTCGGCACAGCTCGCTGGCTCGCGGGGCAGAATTTCTGGGGCGTCCTCAGGTTCTTTTAGCTTCTATCTCTGATGCTTCCTTAGTCTCCACCTCTCAGATTAGTCTTTCGACCTAATTGCGATTGGTGGTATTTATAGTTGTTTCCAATCTGCTTGATTTGGTTCTTTTCTCGATTTTGTTTGGCAAAATTGTTGGTGGTTGCACGAACTTGTTGGAGGATAGCAGGGCTATTTGGTTGTGCATTTATATAATAAGTTAAGCAAGGAGAAATCAAACGAACTCAAGTTGAGCTTTTAAAGATTAAACTATATTTTGAGTTAAGCTGCGTGATTAGTTAGGAAGATGGTTGATATAAGCTAGTTAAAAATGATGGATGCGGAAGGAGAGGGGCAGCTAAGCAAATAGAGCTTGAGCAAGTCTGGATGTGCGCTTTGATTGACCAGGCTTATCTCTAAGTGAGGAAAATCTAGGCTTAGATTAAGCCCACTTCGGCAATGACTCAGAATTGAGTTTTGTTGCATCTTGGAATATCCACGACAGTAAAGAGTAATAAAGTTTAAGGTCTTAGCTTTTTACGAATATCCAGAAGAGGGGTATAGCATTCATAAGAGATACCAGAGTTTTGATATGGAAACCTCTAAAAAGGGGAAAAAATCACGGGTTCTGACCCAGTTTGAATGAATCCACTAGTGTTTGCAGTTGATTACAAATAAGGCCATTTCCTGGGGGGAAGGCCTTGGCTTGATGTAGCAAATATATATTATATAGAGTGCATTATATGGTGGGAGTTGGAAAAATTAGTATTGACATGTTCGTTTGGTCAGCAAGATTATAGTTGGCGGGCGACGGAGGTCGGAAATATTGTAGTCGGGTGATGGTGGTTAGAGGGACTGTTGGCGGGCGACGGAGGTTGGAAAGACCGTAGTCGGGTGACAGTGGTTGGAATGATCATAATTTGTGGGCGACGGAGGTCGGAAAGATTGTAGTCGGGTGAAGGTGGTCGGAAGGGCTGTAGTCGGACGATAGAGGTCTGAATGACCTTAGTTGGGCGAAGGTGGTTGGAAGGACCGTAATTGGGCGACAGAGGTTGGAAAGGCCATAGTTGGCGGGCGACGGTGGTCAGAAAGACCAGTCTTGTGACGGAGGTCAGAAGGACCGTAGTTACCAGCGATGATGGTCAGAAAGACCGTAGTCAGACGACGGAGGCCAGAAAGACGTAGTCGGTGGGCGACGATGGTCAGAAAGATCGTTGTCAGGCGACAAAGGTCGGAAGAACCGTAGTCGGCGGACGACGGTGGTTAGAAAGATTGTTGGCAGGCGATGGAAGTCGGAAGGACCATAGTCGGTGGATGACGGTGGTCAGAAACACTGTAGTTTGGCGATGGAGGTCAGAAGGACTATAGTTGGCAATGATCAGAAAGACCATTGTCAGACGACGGAAGTTCGAAGGACCGTAGTCAACAAGTGATGGTGGTCAGAAAGACCATGGTCGGGTGATGATGGTCGGAAGGGCCGTAGTCAAATGACGGTGGTCGGAAGGAAATTCGAAGACAATAGATGGCATGGTGTATGTCTAGGGACAATTGGTGGCCGGGCGAAAGTCTGGAAATGGTCGGTGACCGGGCGTAAATCCGGTGTTAGTTGGTGGACAGGCAGAAGTTTGACGACAACCAGTAGCCAGACGTTCGGCGACAATTGGTAGCCAGACGGAAGTCCAGTGATAGTCGGTGGCCGGACAGTGGTCGAGGAGGAGCTTGGCGGCAATAGAGATCTCATATTTCTCTTCCTCTCCTCCCCTCTTTCTCTTTCTTCCTCTCCCCTTTGTGAAGAATGAGGGGTCTATTTATAGTTTTCTGGGAGTGGCATGACCAATAAATAGGGGGAAAATCATGGACATGTTGGGGGTGGTTCGAATGAACGTCCGATATTGATTCCCTTGATCATGGACCATTTATCAAACATTTAAGTGCCTTAACGATGTCAATTCCTCGATCTTGGGCTTGTTGGATTCGTCTCGTCGAGCCGCTCGATTCGACTATAAGCATGTCACATTTGAAAATCATTTGATTGTCCAATTTATGGTTTGAACCTTCCAAATGCACTTCGGGTCCTTGATTTGAACTCATTTGGGCTCAGATTGGAACGAATTTGGTGTCTTTGGGTTCGTCTTTTCGAGACGTTCAATTCGACTATAAATTTGTTGAGATCGAAGTTCAGATGATCCCGGATTTAATTTTGGAAGTTTCCAATGCGAATTGGCCTCAAGATTCGTGCCGGATTAGGAAATTTTTTTGAGGATATATCAGGTTTTTTTTTTTTTCGAAAAAAGAAGCTTAAGCTAACATAAGCTAATAAAAGAACCAGGAACAACTAGCACCAGCATTTTGCATGTATTATTTTTTCTTTAAATATGTTATGTTGTGATCAACATGAGCCTACATCGGATATGAAATAAGAATTGAATTTCTGATATACTAGAATTAACTCCTACCAATTAGCTTAAAATTTTGGGTTGATGTATATCCCTCTGTTACTGTATTGAGCTCAATTTGCTAGTATTAGAGCTATCCTCAAGAGTGGATTGACTTCTATGTAGGCTCTTAGACTTTTGATGCATGGCATTTGTTAGTGTTGACAATTTGTCATTTAAGAAGCTGTGATGAATGAAGTGGAGTGCTCTCATGTGAGGGATACTGTTGTTGAAATTCACATGAGAGTGGAGAATATTTGAACGTACATTGGATATAAAAATAAAAGTTTTTTTTTTTATTTACATATATATATGGAATTAGAGTTGAGTTTTTGCTATATTAGAACTTAGAAGTGACCCCTAACATTTAGCTTAAGTTTTTGGATTGATGAATATCCCTTTATTTGTAATTTCTATACCAGGCGCAGTTTTGATCACTAATGTGTCAACCGCCTACCAAATACTTTTTATTTGATGAAAATTCGGAAATTTAGTTTACCTGACTTTTGGGTTCTCTATGTGGCAGCACAATCTCGAGTGATCAAGAAGGAGCTCCATTTGGGTAGTGTCTAGACGTTCACATAAAAAATTCAGTACTTCATATTTGTTACGAGTTGTTACAGCTCACGGTTTTTATTTGTGTATTGATCAATATTTTTTTCATACTATGCAGAAATGTTGTTTCGTTTAGTGATGGATTACCGGGTAATGGGAGTGGTATTCCATATTTTTATTTAACAGAATTAGACCCTACGGCAAGGGATGCTTTGAAGGATGCAAGATCATCTCTTACTTTAAGTGAGTATCCTCTTGGAACTTGTGGCAACAGAGATCCTGAAAACCCATCATGCGCTAAGCTTACACTAACCGGAAAGGTTTGTTAATAATAAAATTCAAATGGTTCTCTTAGTTGTAAACTTTTGTTTAAGTCAAATTTAATGGTTCTCTTAGCTGTAGCGTATCAATGATAGGTCCATAAGTTATGTTTAGCAAGCAACATGAGCAAACCCCTTCTTATTTTTGTTTTATACAGAAGCTGCTCTCCTTAGTATTGATTTATTTTCACTTTTCAGATTCTATTTTATCATGAATGCAATGTTTTCATCTACCCTTTCGAATGGGAAACTTTCCTATATGTTATGATATGATGATCTGGAAAATTATTATTATTTTTACAAATTAAATATTAACTAATAAAAATTCTACAAACAATGTAGGCCAATTTCCTGGCAATCTGATTGCACACATTGATGTTTATTAAATTAAAATCCTTTGCTCAATGCCTGGTATTTTTCAAAGATAGTCGTTAGAAAAGATTTTCACTAACGTTTTAAAAAAAAACAATGCAAACAAGGCAATGCATCATTCTATAACGCTATAACTTGTTAGAAAGACTTAGCTTTAGCACTCACCTGAAGAATGAGTTTGGAGGGGTTTTAAATTTCCTTCACAGTGACGTAGAGTTCATAGATTCAGATCACGAAAATAGTATTTCTGCCATGCACGGATAAGACTGAATACAATGATCTCTCTTAGGCACTATATTGGCGGTTGGGAAGCCTCACGTGCTGGTGTACTTTTTAGCATTTAAAAAAAGGGAACTTACTGGGATGTTTCTTGGTTGCCCGTTTGTTATGTGTGATCACCCTTTGGATTGGTAGTGCTCGTTATAATTTTTTTACAAATTTTGTTTGGGATGATGATAACTAACTGTTAGGTTTGTTTGGGAAGGAAATGTCAATTACATAGTTTATGCAAAATAGATGGAGATAAAAAATCAGGAAGTTCTGAGGAGCTAGTTGAAGTTACTTAGTAATTTATCTGCAGAGAATATTGAACATTTTACATTCCTAATTTAACTTTATTATTTGTATCGATATGAGTTTTCTCTTATTGTCTTTTTCGTTGGCTTCATACTTACTGCAATGCCACCATTTTATGTTATCTTTCGCATTGGCTCCTTAGTGGCATTCTGTTTTTTTTTTCCTAATAAGTGGTAATGTTGTTTACACAGCTCTCTCAAGACATTCTATAGAAAATATGTCGTGGCCTATATCAAAGTCTTATGATAGGGTGCTAATGAGGTTTCAAGTATTAAATTTTCTTTAATGGAGTAGTGGTACTCTTTAGATACCTTGTTGAAAGAGTTAGAAATCTTATGATTAAAAATGCCATATTGTTAAAAATATCATGGTGCCTGATGACATATTAATTTAAAATTAATTGATCTTCCCAATCATCATGTGGCACCCAGCAAGTAACTTATTAAATTATACATTCCAATACACCCCCATCTTCACCACTAATAACAACCTCTTTTAATTAGCAAAGAGTTTATTTTTGAGGATCTAGAAGGCATTAATGTGGAAGGGTTTAGGAGAGTGCATAAGGATGAGAGAGTGAAATCTTCCCCTTATTTTGGTGGATAGTTGTTGGCTGAGTGAATCCCCACTAATTATTGGTAAACGTGCCCCCATAATTTTGAGCAAGAATCCCTATTTATCTCATGTAATTTTTATTTTATAATAATGAAATTGCTCTTTTTCTCTACTTGCAATTCTACCTTTTTTTTTTGTTTGGGCTACATTAGCGCTTGATCCATTATAGTTCTATAGATGATGGTTTTTAAATTCTATAGTTAAATGCACATTAAGTTCCATCATACTATATGTGGCATCTTGTCATTATGATTTGATGTTGTATTTCATCAATGGTAGAGCTAGGGAGGGGTTGGAGATGGCCTTCACCTGTCTTGGTTTGAATAATTCCTCTTATAATTTGTTAGAACTAAGGATACATTTTTTTCTTAATGACTGAATACGAGATAAGAATTTATTAATTCAAATTGTAGAAGTGGTATATATTTATGGCTAAAATAAATGAAGAAGTAATACATGATTAATGGAATGAAGATTAGAAAGGCGAGAATCGACGGATTGCTGAGATGGATAATCATCATGCAGTTGATATAGTAAGAGTGCACATATTTCTGAGGTGGACAATCATCCTATGGTTGATAATCTCAACACTCCTTGTTTAGGAACTTTGAGAGCTCCCCATTGGATACTCCTTTGATTATACTATTTGTTGGAAGGTCTTGATTCCAAGTAATACATTTTCTTGAACTGTGTTTTGGATTTGGGGAATTTAGGAACTGGAATTTGGATCTAGATTTGATGAATTTGGGAATGGGAATTTGGATTTGGATATGTGAAATTTGGATTTGAGAAATTTTGGAAGAAAGAAGAGATGGCGACAAACTTCTCGTCTTGGATTGCAATAGTTTATAGTGAGGGTCAAGAAACACTAGGCAAATCCAACAACTGTGAGAGGATGAAGAAAAAATTTTCATATAGGTGACAAAGGTGGTGGACTCCTATTAGTACGAGCTGCTTGAGGCTATGGGTAAGTAGATTGGAAGGTGAATGCAAATGCCGGTAGGTCACGTTTTGGTCTTTATCGACGAAGAGATGGAGTGTTTTGTGGTTCAGGTGGGGCTCCTCGGTCGACCAACAATGGTTGAACTTCTTTGAAGATGGGCGATGGAGTAGGGAGATGATCAAGTCGGCGTGCTCCCAATCCCTTGCTTGATTCATTTCTTCTATGGTATGCCGAGTTTTGATTTCTAGATTTGAAATATTTATGGTTTGAAATTTTGGGATGAGTTTCTGGGCTTGGATTGCAAGGATTTTTAGAGTCTAGTTCACCTCTGATGTTATTTTAGAAATCAAAGACTCCTTCTTTTGCTTAATTGATTGGATATAAGATAAGAATTTACTCGTTTCAAATTGTAGAAAATTCATATATTTATGGGTGCTAAATGATGTCAATTACTAGTCCTAAAATTAAGGAAAAGAAATAATACATAAGTAATTAGATAATAGATGGTCGCGATTCACTCAAAATATCCTGCTCGCCATGGGTAGAAATCGTTCGATTTCCCCCGACAGACTGCAGTGACGGTGACGATGCAGTTCTTCGGAGGATCAGCGGCGGCAGAGATGACACCGTCTCTGGCAGTACCGCATGGCACAACAACGGGCCTCGCGGGGAATAACGCCAACATGCTTTACATCTTCAAGCAGAATGGGGTATGCTTGATCTACTGAGAATGGCATCGCTCTCTCCACACTAGGGGTGTAACCGAGTCAAACCGACTCAAGAGTTGGCTCGGACTCGACTCGTTAACAGGCTCAACGAGTCTCGCGAGTTCGAACACGATTTCGAGCTCGATGGCTTATCGAGCTCGAGCTTGATTAAACCTTCGCTCGACTCGTGAGCTCGTCGAGCAGCTTGCGGAGGTTCCGTTGCCGGCGGGCGAGAAAATGAATCGAAGGCCGGGTAGGAAAATGAAATCTCGACAGTGGAGTTCGAGATGACAATGGACGCGACGACGGAGCTCGAGACGACGGAGTTCAGGACAATGGAGCTCGTATGCTACTAGCCTGCTCGACGACAGAGCTCGACGAGCCCCTCGACGTGAGACGAGTCGAGCTCGAGTTGGACTCGAGTTCGAGCTCGAGCTCGGTATTTGGCAGTCGAGCTCGACTCGAACACTGTTTGGCTATAGCTCGACTCAAACACCCCCTGGCTCGAGCTCGACTCAACTCATTTGCACCCCTACTCCACTCCCTCGACGCCCAGCAAGATCAGAAGCTCATGTTCGGTCTCCTCTTCTCTCTCTCTGATCTTTCACTGCAAAGAGGGATCCTACTAGCGTTGACAAAGGTTCTCTGTATGAAGATCTGAGGAAGAATGAAGAGCAAACGTTAAACAAAAAGTGGTTCCTCATTCTTAAAAGGAAATATATCATTGATCTTTTGGAAGAAATTGAACTTTCAGGATGTAAATCTACTGACACTCCCATTGTTGCTCAAACCACTACCAACGAAAAGAACTTCTGAAAATGTCAAGATTAGTTGAGAAACTGCTCTATCTTACATTACTAAACTAAACATTTCCTTAATTGTAGGAGTTTGAATCAGTCTATTCAATCTTCTATCTAAGTTTCATACTTAACCTGCTCCCTCCTCCCTCTAGATCCTTGGCCTCTTGTTCTCTTCGAACTTCAGTGCATGGGATTATTTATGTATTTGGCGGTCGGAAAAAAAAAACATTAGTAATTAGATATAAATAAGGAAGTTGAGAATATGCAGATTGCTAAGATAATCATCTTGCGGTTGATATAATCATTGCACATGAATTGATGAGGTGGGTAATCATCTTATGGTTGATAATCTCAACGTAATTATATATAATATGAAAGCTTTGTTTATAATCTTATTGTAGTATAGTATGGAAGCTTTGTCGCTTCAAAATTTTAGAAAAGCTCTTTTCCATTTCACGGTAAATCTTCATTTCACCACTGAATTGCATGTCTATTTAGTCACATGACACTGACAAAGTGGTATCTACCTCTTATAATGCAGCTAAAATTGGTCGATAATTCATCTGCCGAAACTGAGTACGCTAAGAATGCCCTGTTCGCTAAGCATCCTGAAATGCAAGGTACTACTCATGCCAACCATCCCCTGAAACACGAGAAAAGGCATTTGTATGTAATTTTGTTTTTTTTGTTGAACTTTTAACAACGAGAACACTTCTACTGAACTCTTGCCGCGGTTTAATTTGTTTGGCTGCAGACTGGCCAACTGGTCACAACTTCAAAATTTTCAGATTAGACATTGAGAATATATTCCTGATTGACTGGTTTGGTGGCCCCAAGCCTATAAGTCCAGCACAATACCTCGAAAATGGAAAGTGAGTTGGAATTATTAATCTATAATGTTTTGACATATTAAATTTATCTGTAGACGATTAAGAGAACTGTTATAGAGGACAAGTAGCAGGTATGTTGTTTTTATCTAATGCAGCTCATTCACAAACTACTATTTTCTTCTTGCCAGGAACGAAAAATACTTCCCTCTTGATTTGCTGACATAAAATTCCTCATGTCCGTTGCCAACAGTCTTAAAGATCACTTGGTCTAAGTTAAAATTCAAAAAACTTCCCATCCATGTATTCTGTAATGTACAGTATGTATATGCCTGTATCTATTGCTGTAATATTTACAATTGTCAAATGTAATTGCTTCTGTGAAAATTTAACGAATGAGTGCTGACTAAGTTGGAAAATTGCCATTTCTGTACCAATAAGGTGCTCCTTTTACATTAAAAGAACAATATTCTTCATGCAATTGCCTTCCAAACTTCAATTTATATCTTCTTTCCGCTTGTCAATACTGTTCTTACTTGTGAGATCTGGTTGCCTTCATCTTAAAATTATTACCAAGCTTCTTTTCTCCGTAGCTGCCAGTACATGTGATTGCAGCTAATTATGTTCATCTAAGTTAAGCTCCTTAATAATTTTTTTGTCCGAGATCTATCAGCGTTGTGGAAAAATCAATCTACATCAATTCCACCTCCATCAATATTCCATTGAGCTCATCGGTCCTCCTTCCTTATTCACTTTATGTCACCTTGATCTATGAGATTAATATTGTCACTGTTAGAATCTTGGAGGAAGATGAGTCCTTGAATGTAGAGAGAGGGAGGGAGCAGCTGTTTGAAAGAAGAGAATAGGAATTAAATCTTATTGCTCATTGGCTTAGCATCCTTATTACAGACTATTGCACTTATTTATAAATACAAAAGGCAAAACAAAGCTACACAAAAATCTAGAGGAAGTACAATGGAAAAATTAACTAAAATCTATACCAAATCCTAACAATCTCCATCTTGATCCAGATTTTACAAACCATCTGAATCAATCCATCCATCTCCCAAATCTACCGCCATTGCTAAGCTGGCGTCCTCTTTGAGTCCAACTCCTTGCAGTTTCAACAAATCCGGACAATTTCTCTTGAAATGTCCCACTTTATGGCAATAGAAGCTCTTCTTGCTGGACTTGTTTCCTTTGAACTCTGGTCTTTCTGTTGCAATCAGAATAGTGCCAATATTTTTTTCTTTTTGTTTAGATTTTCTCTAGACATCCTTTGACATCAAGACATCTTTTACCTCTGTCATTGTCAATGTTTGCTTCTCATATAACATAGTGTCAACTAAGTGCTCATATGTCTTCGACAAAGAGTTGAGGAGTATAATTCCTTGATATTCTTTGTCTATTATCACATCGATATTCTTGAGATCAAGAGTTAGCTTATTAAAATCATCCATATGTTTTCTAAGATCTTTGGACTCCTACATTTGAAGCGTGTACAATTGTTTTTTTCAAGAACAATCGATTTGCAAGGGATCTCTTCAGATATAGAGATTCTAATTTTTGCCATACCTCTAGAGTTGAACCTTCTTCAGCAACCTCTCTCAACACTTCATAGCAAGAGAAAGTAGAATAGTGCTGCATGCCTTCAGCTGTATCTCTCTTGCCCTTATTATGTCCGTGACTGCAGCAAGATTCTCCTCAGAAATGGCATCGGCAAGGCCTTGATGAACCATTTAAGCCTTTATTTAATCCACCATAGGCTGAAATCGATCTCCCCATTGAACTTGTCAATTTCAAACCTTTGCATCGACATGATCAAGAAAACAGAACTTGATCTGCGCCCCAACAACACTAGCCCGCAAGATCCGCGATGCCGCTTGTGCTGCTTAATTCACGATTCTTCAATCAAGAATTTTGGAAGGCTCGCGGCATCAAGCTGATTTGTGCCTCCCACGCCTTTGTCTCTAGCCCGCGTGTCATCGGGCTCTCGCGACCATGCCCGCGGTTCCCCCCTTCGAGTCTTCTTCCTCGTGCGCCCAGCTCCCATGCGCAACAACCACACAAATTGCACTCTCGACCCGCGTGCTCTGCTCCGACCGAATAGCCCGAGCTCTGTGTGTGCCTGCCCACACAGCTTCCGCCTGCACCCTTTCTTCGCCCCGCTCATGTCACACATGCGATCTGCCCGATTGCATGCCTGCTTCCACCGAGCGTAGCGCCCAGTCCCGCGGTTCCAACCTGAGGCCGCCTGTCCGGCCCAATGTCGCTCCTCGCGAAACTGTCTGCTCGTGCAACTTCCGCCCCTCCTCACGCGACTGAAATCACAGTTGTGAACGATCTTATGTCACAAGTAGGCTCCATCTCCATGCACAATACCCATGCGACCTGCCTACACAACCCGTCTCAGCGTGCATTGCTTCGCGCGTGCCGATCGCCCTTCTGCATTCGGACCTGCTCCCGCACGACTCAAGCGTCTCCCGATCGAACGAGTTAGCTCCGCCTGCCACACTTTCTATGTGACTTGCATGACCACGTCCTCTTTCTTGAATACAAGAATCTTCCTCCACCTTGAGATTGCCTCCGCCAGGCTCTGATACAACTTGTTAGGATCTTGGAGGAAGATGAGTCCTTCTTGAATGTAGAGAGAGAGAGGGAGAGAGAGGGAGGGAGCAGCTGTTTGAAAGAAAAGAATAGGGGAAAAATCTTATTGTTCATTAGCTTAGTCCTTATTACAGACTATTGCATCTATTTATATACACCAAAGACAAAACAAAACTACACAAGAATCTAAAGAAAGTACAATAAAAGAACTAACTAAAATCTATACCAAATCCTAACCGTCACCTCATCATATGTGGACTATTGTAATTCATATGCGAATATTATTCTGCCTTCTCATCAATTCATGAATTATTGTAATTATTCTTGTCAAATTTACATGTTTCCTATTAGAAGTTCCCCTAGAATTGTATAAATACTACATAAATATTTGAATAAAATACTCAACTAATTCTTTCCAATTATTATCAATCTTTTTATGCTTTGATTCTTTAAAAGAAAGTGAAATCTTTTTTGTCCTTATGAACATTAGCATAATAAATAGCCTAACCAATAAAATTTAGAGGAAGCGTGAATCATTGGCATTAATTGAATTGTTGGGCTTCATCCAACTGTAGATCAGGCCAGCAAACATCTTCATCTATAAGTTAGCTACAGTCATATAGCTCAAGTGACGGGGAGACAACTCTCAGTTTTCTATTGTAGATCTGGCGCCGTCTTCCTTAGGATTACGAAAAGATCAGAAGGTTTAGTAAGCTTTAGAGGTAGAACTTGATCTGTCTCGTACAAGCCCCGCATTGGGTACCTATACTCACGCTCACCTGAGTATGGGTGGATATCGGTACGCCCATGACCTCATGGGTAGGTACACAACATCAGGGGATAAAATGATTTATCTTGCTAATCACCGTATGCCGTATATTACTGCAATCCTCACTACGCAGTACGCAACCCTAAATTTCGCTATGACTACTGTAAATTTTGATATGCGGCTTGAAAGTTTGCGGTCAAAGCAAAGGGTAACAAACCTCAAGGCCATCAATCCGTGACGGACTGCGTTAAAAAAACGTAGAAAGTAGGTGGGTATGGATGGGTACGGCATCCTAAAGTCATCATGGGCGGCTCACCCACCCATGCACCATGCACAGCGTGGGTACCCAACCAAGATCCCATGTAGGGCTTTGGTCTCGTAAGCATGAATGATAGGCTTAGGAAAGAATAATATTATGACGACCGGATAGCCTGTTTGAAATTATAGTTGAAAGTGGCAAAAGTATCATTTTTACCTTTTATTCATCCCATGTTTACGTCATGAGCAAAAAATAGAAAAGGCTGTATGGTAATTTCACGGAAGATTTTGTTGATTTAAATTTAGAGAATAAATTTAATTAATATCATCATTTATTAAAAATGTCCTTGATGAAGAAAATTTGCCTTGGCATTAAGATAAATTGTAGAAGCAATTAGATACCGCAATGATAATTTTATTCGATCATCACCAAAAACCCTTTGCGGCCTCAGTCATTCAGATTGTTTGGGACGACTTTTTTACTATTTTTTAAAATAGTTTTCTAGTACAAAAATTTCTTGAACTAAAAATTTTTAAATAAAACCTGAATTGTTGTATGTTTGCGTCTTATGTTTAGCGGAAGGATCAACAACATGAAACGGTAATCAAATTTGTCTGTTAACTTCTCATGAATGGTGGAAAACATAAACAAAAATACATATTTCCTGCCTCAGTGCCTCTTATTACAACTTGGCCTAACATTCTTTAACATTAATACATCATTTTTGCACCATGTTTGATGTTGCAGTCAATCTCTCATTGTCATTGTTGATATAATCCCTACCTGCAACTTCATCATCCCCGCTGCCCATCATCTTAGGTTCGACTCAACAGCTAAGCTTCCACCATGTTGCAGGCCTTGCTCTTATTCTGGAATCCGATCTCAACCCTACAGTTCAACTGAACTGCGTACGCAGCCCTCTTTTGATTGGTTGGATTTGACGTTACTACATCATTGATTCTGAATTTGACTTCACTACTACATGATTGATTCTAGGGAAGAAAGTGGATTATGGTCATGTAGATCTGATTTACCCTCGTGAGTCCAAGGTTGATACTTTAAATATGGGAGGAGGCTACTCCTTTGCAATTTGAAGAAGTAAATATCACATCCCGAGTCTGAAAGGCGGTACACCCCAACAACACATGATACGATGAAGGGATGTAAAGACTTATTTTGTATTCACAAAGAAAAACATGTATACAAATAATATAACAAGATATATATGCACCAGAGTAAGCAGAGAAAGTGAAATTAAAAAGTCAATTCATTAATAAAATGCAAATAAATAGTACATCCAAATATCAATAATATTGATACAAGCAAAGGAATGTAAGTAGCACAAAATAACAGGAAAGAAATTACCTAACATACAGAATCAAAAGCATGATAAACTACTATAGGATATAAAATACAAAAAATAATCTACTATTGATAAATCTGCTCCTGATGTGATGGTATGTTAAACATGCCTACAATACCTACTGTAAAAAAAGACAATGTGTGAGTTTGATAAATCAAATCAACAAGTAACTCATATATATTAAAGCATAAAATGACAAATGAATGTGACATGCAATATGAACAATTAAAATGTGAAATTAGTAATATGGTCACTCTATTAAAGTAACAATTACACATGCCATCTGGTGGATATGTCAAATAGATACTAATGTCAAAACATTTCAATGCTTACAAATGCACCACACTAGATATTAGTGTACCCCAAAATAACTTATTAGTCATTTATTGTTTTCAATTCATATATAGTTATAATCCATTTATCAAATACCCATTTTCGGAAAGGTAAACATTAACCCAAGGAAATCTAATGATTTTTTATAGAGTCGCCACTCTGAAGCTCTGTCAACCCAACTATTTAATATTCAATAGGGTTCTACCAACATACACTTTAATGCATCCAAGCATATGATTTTTCAAAAAAATTTATAAGCACTTTTCAATAGGTTTTTTATGTTTTAATATGACAAATGTTAATTTATGTAGCAATACATCAAGAATAATTTATTTATTAAACTTGCTAGTTCATTATGAGCATGGAAAGATCTTTATAAGTGCTGACAAATAATTAATAAATTTTATAATAATGATAGGACTGGCGGCCTAATCAATAATCCAAACAGCCTGATACAATTAATATAGATTTCACCTGTACATTTTATTCAATATTAAATAATAGTTATTTATCATGATTTCCACGAACTCCAACTTTGATTGCAGTTCGCTCGACTCCACCAGGCGACGGTCCTACAAGTAGCAAAATCAAAATAATATTAAGCATGTACTTCAATGCATAATTATGAATATAATAATCAACCTTTGTCACACCAAAACAACGATTTAAGTATGAAATAATATGATATAAAGGATACAAAATAACCTAATTTGATTAAGTACTGCGGCCACCCCCCCCAAACAAGATCAAATTCATAATAATAATACATTAAGGCAATACTAATCAAAGCTAGCATAATCATTATAAAAGAGAACATCTATTTCTATACCTTGGGAACAAAGAAGAAGAACAAATGAATGAGAGAAGAAAAGGAGAAAGTTTGAACTCACAATTGGAGGAGAAGCTTGCTATAGGCTGCTGTTGTGAGAAAGGAGCGAAGAGGGAGGCGAAGAGAGGATTCGACGACTGCTAGGAGGGTGAAAAGAGGAGTAGAATGATGCCCTAGTTCTATTTCGCCTTAAATGATGAGAGCAGCAACCACGGGCAAGAAAATCACACGAAGAGGAAAAGAATCGTGTGATTGGAAAGAAAAGCGTGAGCGGAGACATTCGGTTCACACGAGAGTGAAGTAGGCGAGGCTATTGTTCGTGCGCGATAGAGGCAGATGTAGTTCGGCGATCTGCTCGCTCGACCCCGCGCTTGGACCGGGCTGAACCGATTTGGGTATAACAGTAAAGGTATTAGTTACTCGAGCTCTAGGCATTATTGGTTTTCCTTGAGCACTAGGCATCATTGGTTTTCCAGCGTAGTCACTATAGTGCTCTCCACTAGGAAGTACGAAGAACCATATCGGCATGAGTTTACATCATGATGGCGATCAACATGTAAACATTGTCACGATGACATTATTGACTCCTGAACAAGTTGAGTAGCAATAGTTTGTGGTAAGCTTTGGAAGATGATTTGGATCATGATGGTAAGACAATCCTATGTGTTGAAGCTAATGAGAGGTGACATAATCATCATGCTTCTTGCTTTGACGTTTCTGGTTTCAACCATCACCATCACAACTGTTATGTATGGAATCTGATAGTGTTGAACAATCGGATTGTTTGCCTCAGATCGTGCTCGCTGGGGGTGTGCGTGGTTTAAAAAAATTTTCTAGTACAACGCCCCATCGCTGAACGACAGAGAGCAGAGTATCGCAACAATATATATACGATGCTGCAGCGGTGCAAGACAGAGGCTTGAGCGCTGCAGCTCCCCAAACTGGCGTCGCAGCGTTGCGAGACGACGGTTTTCTTTCTCATTTTTGAAGGGTTTCGTCCCTTGGGGTTATTTTACTTGGCTTTCTCTTATATTTTTTGTAAGTTAGACATTGAGAACGGTGCATGTGAGAAGAGAAGCAATGAGTGAGATAGAAGAGAGATATGTATTTATTTCTCCCAATTTTCATAGTGAATTTCTTGGTGTGGTGTGGCTCTATGGTTTTGTCCCTATTTTGGATTTTTCCATAGTAAATCATGGTGTCTTTTACTTTTTTGTTGCTTCTACTTTCTTGTCTGTTTCATCATTGTGATGTTTACTCCTCATCTTCTCCAACAACAACTTGTCTGATTCCTAGTTTGAACCATCGATCCACATTTGCCACATTTTAGAGCATATTGGGTATCATATTATTCAGTAGTTGTTTGTTTGGATGTAGAGTGTATGGCTAATCAAATGATGTCAGGTGTTTGATTACAAGAAATATAAATAGAAGTAATTTGTGCATGACCTTTGTGCTTGCAACTTCCATCACAAGACATGCACGCAATACTAGCTATCCTCGCGACATCGTCGACACCACGTGATCTTCGCTCCTCCCGCAGCACGCGACCTTCGGCTCCTGGCAACCCCATGAAGCCATCCCCACTGATCTCGTGAGACCTACAACAATGTTGACATTGCCCCCATCATAGTGCCCCATGTTTTTTTTTTTTTTAATTTAAATTCATTTTACCTCCAATCAAGAAACCCATTAAACGTCTGTTCAATTCCTTCAATTGAATTCAACTGCTTGTAAAGTACTAACCAAATTCCGAAATTTAATTCTGAAGATCAAATTCTCCTCTCACAAGTTCCTCTTTAGCTACTTTGTGCTTTAATAACCTGTCAAAAATTTAAGCAAAGAGATAGGGGTGTAAGTGAGTCAAGCTAACTCGTGAGCCGGCTCGATCTTGACTCGATAAATGGCTCGTGAGCCAAATTTGATGAGCTAACGAGACAAATTTGAGAAATCCTGACTCGACTCGTTAGCTCGTGAGTTAGCTCGTTTAAAAATATTAATATAAAATGCACTTAAAATATATTAAAATTTAAAATTTTAAGTAAAATTTTCTTTAAATGTTTAAAAGTTATATCTTACTTTCTTATTAAGTGGCTATTTATTATTTTTTTTCTAATTTTTTTATTTTTTTATCATTTTACTTAATTAATTCTTTGAATCATAATCATTTTCTCTCTTTAAAAATAAACGAGCAAATTCGAACTCGTAAAATAAAGCTCAAATTCAAGCTCAAACTTGAACTCAATTAATTAATCAAGCTCAAATCAAAAATACGTCAAACCCGGCTCGACCCGTTTACACTCCTGCTAAGGATACTATTTCAAAAGTCCTTAATTTTCCCATCAAAGTGAGTTCATATATTCTAATAATTAATAACTAATAAAATTATGCATTATATAATCAGCGCTAAAAAGAAATTCGAATCAATTTTTCAATTATCGAAAGGTCTAAATAGTCTTTTGTTCAGATTGAAAAAGGTGCACAAATATGAAATTTCACGCATCCTATTCTCGAAGCATGAACTGATGAGATATAATTTGGGGAAGATTCCCACGTCATGACCATAGTCTTATCTCTTTCTTACAAAACAGTAATCAGCTAGTCATCTAATTTTAGTAAGCTCAACGTCACTTTGTTTTTAAATAAAGAGTGGATTTTAAATGCTCACGCAAGCTCTAACCCCAACTTCTCCATCTAAAGGTTGGAAAAAATATGAATAATAAAAAAATGTCTATCTTGATATGTTAGGAGTTTTGACTATTAATTAAAAGGTCTTAAGTTTAAAGTTTGTATATATAATATAACAACTCAAATTCTTAACTATCGAGATATTATCCGCTTTGGCCTAAAAGCCTCACGGTTTTGTCTGTTGGTTTAACTTCCCAGTAAGTCATCCATCTCAGAATTGCTCTGAGATGAGCACGCTTAACTGCGAAATTTCTTAATAAAATTTTAGTCATTATACCAAAAGATGTCTCGATGTTTAAGAGTTTAGCTTTTTTTTACTTAAGGGGTTCACATATAACGTGTGTGTGAGTTTGCCTAACTAATCTAAATGTCCACAAAAAAAAGTCACTAATAAAATTTCAAAATTATCTGATGTATGTTGCTCACCTAAGTCTATTGGTTGGGAGCTTTGGCTATCAATAAAAAAGAGTTGGATTTATGTTTTATTTATGTGATGTGTGTATAAATTTATTTTAATTGGTCTAAATATCCAAAAAATAAAAAAAAAATCTGTTGTCTTTTTCAGAAGTGTTTCTTGGGAGTTTCCCAATACTTGAAATTTCTTTGATTCTTTCTATCTAAGTTTGGTTCTGCTATGAGTTTAGGTGTTATTCTAAGGGGCAAGTATGTGCTACCAAATTTGCTTGGTACAACATTAAAATTATTTGCCTTATTCCAACAGATTTATTATTATATTTACAATTATTTGTGAATTAAATTTAATTAAATTGAGAATCTTGAGTGAGAAAGAAATTGGAAAAATAGAGAAAAGATGATGAATTATTGAGTAAAAAGTTTTAAGATTCTAGTGAAATGACTATGACAATAGAAAAGTTATGTAAATTGAGCTCGCCATCCCTCCACCTTCTATATATACTTAGCTAAGCGTATATTTGATAGTCGAGTAGTCGAATAACCGAATAACTGATCAATAGTCATCCTTCAAAGGTCATCGTTCTTTAAGTAATCGGCATGGCCGACTTCATAGATAATAATTATTAGAGCCGACTGATAAGCCATATTCTCTGACTAAGGCTTCGTTTGGGACGGCTTTCTTACTGCTTATTAAAACGGCTTTCTAGTACAAAAATTTTAAGTTTTGTACTAAAAAATTAACTTGACTTGAACCGACTTTATTTAGTTTGAATAAGGTTTTCGGGACATTTGAATGTATATTTATAATTTTTTTCTTAAGTAAACTTTTATATTTTATGCAGGTTTGTTATATAGTTCAACTGTTTTAAAATCTACAAGTTTGATTTTATCAGAACCTGAACTTTGTAATTTCCGTGCAAGACTTTGGATGAATTGCTCCTTCACAGAAACCTAGCGATGGAGATAATATATTATGTAAAGAAAAAAAAAAGAATAAAATGGCCCATAGAGATAAAAATAATCCTTAAAATAATATACTTTTTATTTATTTTTAAAAACACGAGAGACTAAAATGATTCTTTAATATAATTACAAATCATTTTAGACTTTCATAAATAGTCAAATGTTTATTTTGATCCGTTTCTTATTATATAAACCAATCGGACGTGTCGGTCCCCGACCGGTTCAATCGTGGACCGGTCGGCAGGCCGGTCCAGTTTAGCCTTAAAAAATAGATATGCATCAAACTTGTGAACCGGTCCGGATTTTCTAAAATGGGCCAATTTAATTTTTTTTATTTAAATAATTAAAGAAATTATTTAATATTAAATAAATATTAAACTTAATCAATTAATATAAATTTTATATATTAAAACTCTTAAATAAATATTAAAGACTATAATTAAATATTACTTGCAACATTATCACATGGCTCTATTACTCCATATGAGCTCCTATCATAAGTAAAAGCAAAAAGCTATATTACTAAATCATACAAAGCAAAAAAATTAATAATTTTGTATTTTTATTTATTTAAAATTTTATATTTAATTATATATTTTAAACAATTAATTTTTATTGTGAGTTTTTTATATAATTTATATTTATAATTTATATCTAAATATGTAATATAAATTAGTAATAATTTATATTAAATTATATGATTATTATATTTTATTATTATGTTAATTTTATTAATTTTTAATAATATTATTATTATTTATTACGTCATCCGGTTCGACCTCGGTTTGCCGGTCAAACCGAGGTCGAATTTGACCGGTCGAGCCGTAAACCTCTCATTCTTTCGATTCGTTGTCCAATTCAATTTTCACAACCTTTCAGTTCGTTGTCCAATCCGATTTTCACAACCTTGATATAAACAATGAATTTCTTTGCTTATAATCATATGGTTGTGGGCGTTTTCAGGAAAATATATTTACTGATTTTAATAGAACTATTTTTGAATCTACAACGCTGAACTTTTCATGTTTATAATTGTTCAATTCTTGCCAGAAATATTTTATATCGCGCACAACAATTCCAAAAAAAAAAAAAAAAATTCATTGCCTTCTGATTTGATTTTTTTATTCAATTAAGCTAAACTTGTCCTATGAAGTCAACTAACGTAGCATAAAGTTACTTATGATTTCAGTCATATTTATTTAGACGTGGAAAAGCATTTATTTACTATTGTAAATGTTGCACGATTTGAATATGGGTTGTGGTTAATTAATTCATAGATTGAATTTAATTAAATAGAGATTATGCAGTAGACTAAGACTTCGTTTGGGATAAGAATAGCTTTTAATGCTTTATAAAGCAAATTTTTAATACAAAAATATTTTAAAAAGAAAATTTTGAATTAAAAGCTACTTTAAAAAATAGTAAGAAAGTTGTCATAAATGAAGCTTAAGATTATGTTTGGGATTAGCTTTTGACCATTACTTTTTCACAGCTTTCAAAAAATTTTTATATAAGAAAATTATTGTAGAAAGTAACTCTAATTTTTGTTTTCCTACTATTTTTTCTTTGTTTTAAAAAAAAATTTATGCTAGAAAGCTACTTTATATAATAGTTTCTAAAAATTATTTTCTCTATAACAATTTTATAAAATAGCAAGAAAACTATTTTTTTAAAAAAAAATCTAAGGCTTCATTTAGGACAGCTTTGTTAATTCTTTATAAAATTATTTTTTAATATAAAAAATTCTAATTCAAATAATTTGTAAAAAAATTATCTCAAATGAAATTAAATAAGGTTGAAAGATCAAAATTAATACCGGCCTTGAAAAGCGTACGAAACCATCTTATTGCCCAATTTTCATCCCATTGGCATCTTAGTTGGCGGATTTCGTCCATACTCACCTAACTAGCTTCATGTTATACATACTGAATCTACCTTTTTTTGCATGAGACACTCACAATTTAAACAACTTTTGAAAAAATATGGAAATACAAAATAGCGAAATGAATATAGGAAAACAGAAGCAAAATTTTAAACAAAATAGAAAAAATCTCATATATATATATATATATATATATTAATTTTATATTCATTTTAATGCACATAAACCTCACTATAAAAATAAATTATCATAATAATCTCCTTTTAAATTAATGTAAGGAATAATTCCCCCAACCACTTCTACCAAAGCCCAAGGAAAAAGACCACATCTCCTATTTGACCAAACGCTTAGTAAAACTTTGAAAGTTGAAATTAATATCAAATATCTCCCTTCTACCAAAGTACTAACTACTCTCTAAACTAATATCATTAAATATATTAACTAAAACAAAACATATATTTATCTCGCCTTAATCCTCTCCTTCTTAACTTCCAAATAGCATCAATGCCTTTCACAACAACAGTACTAATCACAACCTTCCTCCTCCTCCTCTGCTTCACCCCTCCCTCCTCCTCCTTCCTCTTCTCCTTCCCTTCCAACCCATGGAGCCTCTTCCAGAATCTCACCGGCTGTAACCCTGGTGACTATAACCCTCTCCTCCCTAACCTGAAATCCTACCTCCACCGCTTCGGCTACCTCCCTTCCCCTGTCTCCAACTTCTCCGACCTCTTCGACTCCGATCTCGCCGCCGCCCTTCTCTCCTACCAGCGCAATCTCGGCCTCCCTACCACCGGCTCTCTCGACGCCGAAACCCTCTCTGTCCTCTCACTTCCCCGCTGCGGAGTCCCCGACATTACCCCCAACTCCAGCGGCCGCGGTCGCCATCTCTACTCCTACTTCGCCGGAACTCCTTCGTGGCCCTCAGACAAACGCGTACTCACCTACGCCCTCACCGATATCTCCTCCATCTCCATCGATAGACGAACCCTTCAAGACGTCTTCGCCCGTGCCTTCGCCCGTTGGTCGGCCGCCACCACCCTTAATTTCACCGAGGTTTTGCCGCCGGACTCCGATTACGCTGACATAACAATCGGGTTTTACCGTGGAGACCACGGCGACGGGGAGGCTTTCGATGGGGTGTTGGGGACGCTGGCACACGCCTTTTCGCCGACGGACGGGCGGTTCCATCTAGACGCGGCAGAGGCTTGGGTGGCGACAGGGGATGTAACGGCGGCGGCGGAAGAGAACGCAGTAGATTTGGAGTCGGTGGCGGTGCATGAAATAGGACATTTGTTAGGGTTAGGACACTCGTCCGTAACGGAGGCGGTGATGTATCCGTCGTTGAGGACAAGGACGAGGAAGGTTGAGTTGATGAAGGATGATGTGGAGGGGATTCAGGGGTTGTATGGGGGGAATCCGAATTCTGGGGTGGGGTCGATGCGGAGGAGTAGTCCCGAGACAAGCGGTGGAGAGCCGGAGCCAGTGGCGGTGACGATGGTGGCGCTGGTTGCGACGGTGGTAGCGTCTATTCTAACTGAGTTCGTCTTGTAGGAGTTTGGATTGATTGGTGCAGCTGTTGCTCTAGCAATTCCAGGAGCCTCCAGGAAGTTGGTAGTTGGAACATTCAGAAATGATTGGGAATTCCTTTGAGCTTTGCCCGGCTGGCCGGTGCGGCTAGTTGGGAGCTTGGATGAGCTAATTTGATTGAAATTAGATAATAATTATTTAATTTGATATTAATTTTGAATAATACCTTTTAATTATGATTAATTTATTTTCTTGATGGTAGCCCGATGATTGTATAAATAACTCACATATATTTGTTTTTCTACTCTCATTTTGTGGTATATTATTTAAATGATGTTATATAAATAAAATTCAACAAAACAACCCTTTCCGCCATCTCCAACCGGACGATAGACCAGCATTTGTTGTCCGCAAGCTGCTCCACCCGAACACAAAAGTCTGTGCTATTCTCGTGACGTAAACTATATTGTGTTCAGTTGAAGATGAGTTACTGTATTTTGGAGTGAAAAATAAGTTTTTCGGTTGACGATGCCCTTAGCATGCAGTTTTTAATGTAGGCCTAGAGCTAATGGGTCGAATGACAAATGGCTTAAACTTAACGTATTAGCTCATTGAACCGGTTCAGAAATTGGCTTGACTCACTTATCCCCTAGGTTTGATTTCAGAACGTATGAAAGGAAGGGAAAAAAAAAAGAAAAAAGTCGTAGGTCATATTTGAATCCGCTTTTATTAATTGAACATTAGTTATGATTCATTCAAATGGAGGTGATTTGGCAAAAATATGTTTGAATAAAAGAGAAGCAATCATAGTTGATTTGACATTCTCCTAACAAATCTGAAATATATTTAGATAAGGTGTTTAACGTGTAACATTTTCTATAAGCCACACGTAGAATTCCAATTTGATTGTTTGGGATTTATATTTGACTTATAATTTTCCTCTTTTTTAAAAATACATAATTAGATAATATTTCAAAATGATTTTGCACAATCATGTTCATGGCTCTCTTTCTCGTTCTTTATTGTCTCTTGTGTTCCTATTTTTGATTAATTTTGTTTGTAATTCTTTGCTTTTCTTCTCCCTCACGTGAATTGACAAGTGATATTTTTTTTTTCATCTTTTGCATTCGTGAACTGTTTATTGAATTTGAAGCACTCTAAAGTTAGTTTGAAATTGATTCAATTACGAATTGGAGCTTGGTGATTCAAATACCTTATTGTCTAATATAAGGGTGTCAAAACGGATCGGCGGGTCGGGTTCGGATCGAACTCGAGTTGATCTGGGTCTAAACGAGTCAATCCGAACCCAACCCAATTTTACAAATGGGTCAGGATTTTTAACCTGGACACGACCCGCGCAGGTTATCGGGTTTACCCGACTCTACCCGTGACCCGTTTGCAAAATGTGAACTCGAAGGCTGCCAGGCTGAGTGGCATAGTGGCTGGCGAGGCAGGCATACGGGGCGAGGGCAAGACCAATGCAGGGCGAGGAAGCGCGCGGGTGCGACTGTGGCCTGCGGGCGAGGTCCACGAGGACCAGCTTGACCGCAGTCTGCGAGTGTGCGTGGCATCGGCCAGCGTGTGCGGTGTGAGGCAATCGGAAGTCTGGACGAGGCCAGAGCCAGATTGGGTGCAGCCTGTGTGGGTCGGGACTGCAGTTGTGAGGGCTAGCCGCCAGCGGACGCAACTTGGGTGTGAGGGCCAGCCGCCAACGTTACGCGGATGCGACGCAGGTGTGAGGGCTAGCCACTAGCAGAACATGAAGGTCGAAGGTCTTACGCGGACACAACGCAGGTCAAATCTGAGTTGATTTTGGGTTGCCAGGTCAACACGAATTTGACCCGATTTTTAAACGGATCGAAATCTCGAACTCGAACCCGACCCATATGACAAACAGGTTGACCCGAATTCGAAATTTTCTGGGGTCGAATTCGGGTCAGGTTTCGGGTCAAGTTAGATTTTGACAATCCTAGTCTAATATCTTTAACAACAAATTATGACAAAGCTTGTCTTTTTCAAAAAGATATATCACATGGGAAGTAGTAGCTGATAAGACCTAAGGTAATAAGTTATCTCATATTGATAATTCGGCTGCAGCAAATCAGTTTTTTCACAAGTCATCATCAGCGTCGTTGGTTCTTTGCTACAACAATCCTCACCATTGTTGTATGACTGATTCTGGTTTATTCATACTTGTTGCGTCCTGTAGTATTCGCGGCAGTAGAGAAATATAAAGCTTAACGTCTTAGCATTGTACGAAGATCCAGCACACAATCAGATGGAAGAGAAAGAATGTATTACTCATAAGAGACACCAGAGTTTTTACATGGAAACCCCTGAAAGGGGGAAAAACCACAGGGTCTGGCCCAGTTTGAATGAATCCACTAGTATCTGCAATTGATTACAAATGAGGTCCTCCTTTTGGGGGAAGGACTTGGCTTGATATAGCCAATATACATCATATATAGTGCATTACATAGTGAGAATCAATATAGACTTGTTTGTTGGGTCGGTTGACCATAGTTGGCAGGCGACGGAGGTCGGAAGGACCATAGTTGGTAGGAGACAGGGGTTAGAAAGACCGTTGTCTGGTGATGGAGGTCGGAAGGTTTGTAGTCTGATGACAAAGGTCGGGAGGACCTTAGTTGGTCGGGTGATGGAGGTTAGAAGGACCATAGTCGCAAGGTAGTGGTCCGGTAGAAGTGCGGGCCTCAGGTGGTGGTCCGGTGGAGCTTAGGGCGTCAAGCGGTGGTCCAGCGGAGCTCAGGGTGTCAGGTGGTGGTCCGGCGGAGCTCATGGTGTCAGGCGGTGGTCCGGTAGATGTCCGGGCCTAAGGTGGTGGTCCGGCGAAGCTAAGGACATTAGGTGGTGGTTCAGCAGCACTCCGGTGTCAGGCGGTGGTCTGGTAGTGGCAATTCAGCGTCAAAGGGGGCACTCCAGCTTTGGGTGTCACTTCGACGTCCTTTGATGGTCTGGTGGTGGTTTGACAGAGCTCCGAAGTCCCTTGGTGGTCCGGCAATGGTGCGGCAGAACCCGACGGTGGTGCTGCAGAACCCGACGGTGGTGCTGCAAAACTACGGCGGTGGTCCAAGAGGAGCTAGGCGGTTGGAGCTTTCTTCCATTTCTTGCTTCTCTCTTGGCTTCGATCCCCTTTTCAAGAGGAAATGAGGTTATATTTATAGAATTCTTGAGTGATATGACTTGTAAATAAGTGGAAGATCAAGGATAAATTGGGAGTGGTTCGGATAGACGGCCGATCTTGATTCCTGCGATCATGCACCGTTCAATGTTCCTTTGACTATCTTAATGATATTAGAATTTGATGATCTTGGGCTCGTTGGATTCGTCTTGTCGAGCCTCTTGATTCGACTATAAGAACATCACGATTGGAAACCGTTTGGTAACCAAAATTGTGGTTTGACCCTTCCAAAAGTGCTTCGAGTCTTTGATTTGGACTCATTTGAGCTCAGATTGGGTCGATTTTTGTGTCGTTGGGTTCATGTTTTCGAGACGCTCAGTTCGATTATAAGTTTGCAAAAATCAGAGTTTGGATGGTATCAATTTTAATTTTTGAAGCTTCCAACTTGATTTTGCCTCAAGATTTGTGCCTGATCAAGATAATTTTTTGATGATGTATCAATACTTAATTAATTTATGTATATATATTAAATATAGTTATGAAGCTTGGAGAGGTATGGAATGCAGATATAGATGAAGCTTCTCACTCACTATTTTTTTGGTTAGCTCCATTGCTATATGAGAATTTTTAAAGGAGCATGTTTAAAATCTAATTAAGTAAAAGAAGCATGATTATTAAAAAAATTAAAAAGGAGTAATTCACCAAATTATTTGGCGTAGTCTAAATACGCCAAATCATTTGGCGAGTTCAGAATATGCCAAATTATTTGGCGTATTCATCTAGAGAGAGAAAAAGTGGGAGGGGAGAGTACGGGGCCAGAGAAGAGGCGGGAAGAGAGAGAGAGGGGAGAAAGCTGATCGGGGGGAGAGAGAGACGAGAGGAGAGAGGGAGAGCGGGTGGGGGAGAAGAAAGCATGATTATAATTAAATTATTTTTTATTTTTTTAAATATTTTAACTGTAATTATTTAAATATTTAAAAATTTTAACTATAATTATTTAAATTTAAAATTTTAAAAATTAATTTTTAATATTCCGAATTTTAAATTTTTAATATATAATATTCCAAATTTTAAATTTTAAAAATTAATTTTTAAATTTAAAATTTGTTTAGAATATTATATTTTTACTATTTTTAAAATTTAATTTTTATTCAGAATATTATATTTTAAAAATATTATATAGAAAAAGTAAAAAATTATAAATTGTAATTAAATATTATATTTTGATTTACAATAATGAAACATTTTCTTTTAAGAATAATTTTTACAATAGTTTCTGATAAATTTTTAAAAATTAATTAGTATTATAAATATTACTTAAATATTTAAATATTTATATAATTATAGTTAAAATATTTAAAAAGATAATGCTTTCTCCGCTCACCCGCTCTCCCTCTCTCCTCTCTCTCTCTCTCTCCCTGGTCAGCTTTCTCCCTCTCTCTCTCTCTTCGTGCCCTCTCTCTGTGGCGCCATCCTCTCCCCTCCCACTTTTTCTCTCTTAGCGAATACACCAAATAATTTGGCTTATTCTGAGTTCAGCGTATTTAGACTGCGTCAAATAATTTAGCGAAATTGCTCTTTTTTTAATTTTTTAATAATCATGCTTCTTTTACTTAGATTTTAAACATGATCTTTTTAAAAATTCGGCCGCTGTATGAAGTTATTGTTCTAAAGCATATTGCATATCATATTCACCAATATGATATCAGAGGATGAATCATTTCAAGGAGATGGCAATATTTTTTTCTTTTTTCAGCCACACCATTTTTTTGAGGTGTGAGGGACAACTAGTTTGGTGGACAATGCCAAATCAATGTAGGTGTTGTTGGAAAGTTTTGCATACATATTCATCACTGTCATCAGAGCGAAGAATTTTAATTAATTTTTTAAACTGTTTTCGACAAATAGTTTGAATTGTAGAAATTTAGAGCAAGTTTTAGATTTTGAGTGTAATGTATAAATTCAACAAAAGTGAGAAAAATCATCAATAAGCAATATATAATATTTGTAAGATTGCATTGATAAAATGGGTGAAGGTCCCCATACATTAGTTTGACTAAACTCTAAACATTAAGTAGTTTTGGTAAATATAAAAAAAAGGTAAATGAGTACATTTTGCAAGAGCACAAGTTGATCAGTGAAATTTTGTAGAAAACGTCTTGCTTATAGGGAGAGAGGCTGAGAGCAACTGCTGAGTGGTCAAAGAGGGGTGTCCGAGACATCGATGCCAAAAATTAGAAGTGGTCAAAGAGGGGTGTCCGAGACATCGATGCCAAAAATTAAAAGTGGTTGGGGAGGTGAAAAATGCTGTAGATGAAGCAGACGAGGGCTACCAGCGAAATAGTATTGACGAACTAATAGGGTACAGACCGTGAAGATTGAGACCTTGGAGAAGTATCTTGTTGGTCAAAGAGCCCTTAATGACAAAGCCATGAGAACAAAAAATAACATAGCAAGGATTGTTAGAAGTTAATTTATGAATTGAGTGAAGATTGTGAGATAGATTGGGAACACGAAGAACATTAGGCAGTAAAAGCTTTCGAGTTGGTGTCAGAAGAATGCCTTGACCCGATTGAGCTATTGGAAGAAGCTGATCGTTGCCGACTTGGACTTGAGAAGAACCGAAGTAAGATTGATGGAAGTGCAGCTGAGAGGGGTTGGAAGTAAGATGGTCTGAAGCTCTGGAATCCAAAAACCAGTCAGCATTGGATGAAGTTTCAGAAGCCAGATAAGCTTGTGGCGATGACTGAAATGAGAGATCTGTTCGATGGGAAATCATGGATAGCACAAACAACCAAATATTTGAAGATGGCTATAATCTGGTGGGTGTTGATATAAACAATCATAGGGGGCCTTATTGTTGGAAATTTTAGAAGGTAATCTGTTGATGAGACAAGCTGCTGCATGAAGTGTATCCACCCAGAATTCAGAAGGTGAATTAGAGTCAAACAATAGGGACAAAGTTAGTGTTGTCCAATTGACCATCCAAGAAAGGCTTTGATTTTTTTAGAGAAAGCTAAAAAAATATAACGTTACAATGTCAATAAAGTACAATTTTAGAAACTTACCCATGAATACTGTATGCATCAAATTCATCCATTTAATAATGGTATTGAGTTTGATGGGCAATCTGAAAGGCATAACAGATTATTTCGATAATCTAGTAAGCGTCTTAAATGATATTTTATAATATTTTTAGGACAAATTAGGATTTGATGGTACCCATTATGCAGATCAATTTTTTATAAATACATTAATCCAAATATTATGTCAAGCATGCTATCCAATCTAAGTATAGAAAAATTGCAATTTATAGAAATTTTATTTATTATGTGATTATCACAATATTTAGACTAAGTACTGTCTTCCTTTGATGTCAACATTGTGGGGCAACATATAGATTTAATCTTTCTTATAGAAATCCTTTTTGAACTATTCCATTTATCTAACATTTGAGCCCAACATGCTTTGTGATGTTGTTGTATACTAGGGTAAAATTGATAACTAGGAACTCCTTTTAATAATTAGTGTGTTCTCATAGGAGGAAGTCTATGAGATATTTGTGGGCTCCGAAAATTCCATTTGATGCGCCCCGGCCTCTCCGCGCTATCAGTCTCTTTTTTGTTGTTTGATGATGGCAGAGAGTTTTAATGAGCTTAGGTTCCGGATGAATTTTCAGAAGACGGATTGGGTTTTAGATAAGACATTAGCCAGAGATTTCACCCTCATTTTGCGAGGACTTTATGATCTAAGTTCTGGTTTCCTATAGGCGCAAGCCCCTATAGTTAATTACCCCTCCTGATAACAAGAGAGAACTTTTAATTAAGGCTAGTCGTTAAATAGGTCTTATTAGTTATAGATCCAGCTAATAATAATAACCGTTTTAGGGTTTGAATCGGATTTTATGATTTGTATTTTATCATCATGAACTTAAAACTGGTGGATGGGGGAATGAAGACGAGCCCGATCAAGATCCCATGGTTCCGTCGTCCCGGGTTATCATGATCTCTAGTCTACTTAGTCAAAGGAGGTAGTCGACCCAACCTGATAGAAGGCACCTTATAGGCAGCCATGGGTTGTTTCATCCAAGAATACCTTGTAGACATGGGTTGGTGTTTGTCTAAGGGGATATATCTAAATCCACCTTAGCTGATAGAGGGCTTTGTGCCTATCGAATATACCCTATAATTCATTTCTCAAGGGTTTGAAGCCTTTAGGGAACATACAGGCTTTGACCATGATCATAGTATAATAGTATCATTTTGTGACAAAATCACCCGATCATAGGGCACATGCCACGTCCTTACTGGCAAGAGACTATTTGAGGATGAACCTTAATATACACCGACATAACATTCGCTCTTTGTGAGCTAAAATTAATTTCAAATTTATTACCCTTGATAAATAGTTGCAGGAGGTGGATGGCTCTTAGTTTTAAGTTTTTTTATGTGATATATTTTATTTTGGGAATTTAGACTTTTATTAGACTTGAGATTTAACCCCTCCGGTTGAGATTTTCTGTCAACACGGCCATCATCAGGGCAGAGTTTAAAGTCACTTGAATTTTTATAGAAATTTGGGAGGCATTTTATGATGCAAGTCAGGTCGATTCCAGTCCTTTCGAGGAGGAGGATGAGACTTGAGTATTTGACCTGCGTAGTATTTTCGGATCGTTGGATTGAGGAATTATATGTGACGATCAGAGCACATGCCAGTTTTTGTTTAGTTTACAAATAGATTGTTGTATTAGCGAGCATTTGATCCTGCGCAGCATTCTCAGACATTTGTGTTTGTAACCTTAACACATTGATTGGAGCACATGCAGGGTGCATTGCACTTCAGTTTAGTGGGATCATATTTAATATATAAATGGGGGATTTTAAAATATTTAAATACGATCCATGACGCAAGTGATTTCATTTAGAAAGTAACCGAGATTTCTTTTAAGGGCCTATGAACGCCTTTTCTCCGCTTGTACACATATTGCTGATCCGATGGCGTGGTGTTGTACTATGATTATTTGCCCGTTGCTTTATACATGTATATTGTCGTGCACTACTTGTTGCTTTCTATAGGTGGATTGTAGTGCACTAACAAATCTACTGCTATGATTCATGGATGCATGCAGTTGTTGTATGTTGTTTGCCATTATTTGTAAGGGATCAATGTATTCGATTGACATTGTATGGAGATCGGCTGCACAGGTGTCATAGCCTCCATTATTTGTTATCGTTTAGCACTCGTAAGTTTGTTGTGATTGTGGCAAGTGTATTGTGGTCCATAGGTGATCATTATTTTGTATGACCATTAGTGAGGTTATTATCTACCACCAAAGTTATATGATTCTTTTCTTTCTATCGTCACAACCCAAGTTACATGCGTCAGATGATCGTGTAACTATACTTTGTCAACTTGATTCAACATTAATCTTTTCACTTCTTTCATCTTGTGCAAACCTACATATCAATATCAAATACAACATCTCTTCGGCATTTACCCTTCTAAGATAGTATTGGAAAGTTTTGAGGTATGGAATGAATCAATTGTACTAGCATTCAAACATTCATCATTATATGCAATGTCACATATTAGGATCTCACATCAAGTAACACTTAAGAGATGTTTTCATCTTCATAAATCATAATTTTAAAAATATTCTAATCAAGTTTTCTTTGAGTTGATCTTTGTATATGGTTTGCTCATGTAATTAGTATCATTCAAGTTTTATAGTGGCTCTTATAATTTTGTTATCTCATTGAGTGTGAGATTCTGATGAGAAGTTTGATTTGTATGCATCACATATAACGTCAATTTCAAAGTGAGTCAGATTATTTTTTTTTGCCTTATTTTTAAATTGATTAAAAGTTCACAAAATTTCACTTTTAATCTATTATGTGAGGGTCATTTGATTGTTTAAAACTTGGTCCAAGTCTTTTGTTCAATCAGGTCCAAGTTCATTTAGTTTTAGGTCTTCTACTTTCACTGAAAATTTCGGCAGCCTCCCGGCATCCCCTCCCTGGTGTCGGGAGGTAAGAAGGGCACTTGCCCTTTCAGTCCGCCCAACTGGAAAGATAGTCAACAGTTAAGGGCTTCGGGATGTTGTCGGGTCCCGGAACTGGTCTTCAGAAGCTTTGATTGACGACGATTGGTTGCAGATTATTAGTTACCGATGATTGGTTGCGGATTATTGGTTGTCGACGATTGGTTGCAGATAATTGGTCGCCGGTGATTGGTTGCAGATAATTGGTTGTCGATTGCCGATGATTGTTTGCAAGTTCCCTTTCCCCTTTTTTATTCTTATTTTTTAATTTCATATATATATATATATATATAGAGGGAGGGAGGGAAGCCCGATCGGGCAGGGAGGCGAAGGCCATGCACGGGCGTCAGGTCGACGGGGTGCAGGCGGCTGGAGGTCGACGGTGAAGGCAGGCCAGAGGCTGGTTCGTCCAGGTCCAGGGCACGGCGATGGGTCAGGCCCGAGCATAAGTTGGAGGCGGCATAGGCAATCGGTGCGGCTAGGGCACGGTGGGTTCGGCGTTGGAGTAGCTGGAGGCTGGCGAATGGTTGGACCAGAGTGGAGATGGCAAGCTGGCGAGGTTGGGTCAACTTTGGGCTCGAAGAAGGAAGCACGACCGGCAGTCGGGAGGTTGGTGTCGAGCAGCTATGTGCGAACAAGATGAGCAAATGGGAAGAAGTTTCGTCTCTGCCTGTAAGTTACCAAATCCCTATCCTTTCCTCCTTCTGAGAGTCCGAATGCTTGGCCTTTTGGAATTTCTTCATGCGAGAAGTTTTGTCGTGAGTGGGACATAAGAGTCGGTTGTGAGATCGTGGGGGAAATGCCGGTCGATTGACTGTTATTGTGTGTGGTTGGCAGTTAGAGGTCAACAATATTCATTAGGAGTAGAGTTTTTAAATTATGATGGAAAGGCTTATAATCATCATTTGTATAAATTTTTTAGAAATAAGAAGAGAAATTTAAGCCGTTTACCCACGAGGAAGTAATTATGAGTAGAGTTTTTAGAATTGGATTTTTATACTACTGAAATTGTGGAGGCTTGCGTTGAGTTAAAAAATATAAATGAAGTCATTCCCTAAAATAATAGAAGACATTGATATAAAATATTATATATGTTTCATGAAGATATCTTCTATGGAAGTTGTAGGAAGAGTATTGAGATATCATAGTTAGTTGGATGCTAACTTGATCAGAGATTGGGTGATCGAGAAGAAATACTTCTTATATTTGTTATTAATGGGTGTTCGATGTTGACGTCTAGAAAGCGATGGACAGATAAGAAATGTTAGGCTGGTGACAATGGATGATCAACTTAGGTGCTATCTTATTAGGAGAGGAGATCAGTTGATCGAGAATATGTGTGTCAAATGTTAGTGACTGGTGAATGTCAGATATTGGTCATTTGTAGATGTTGAATGATAGCTAAAGAATCGTATATATTAATCATTAGTCGATGTCAGGTGAAGTTCAAAGTTTGAGCAATGATCGACTTGGTCATTGTTTTGATAGATGGGAAGACCATGTGCTTGGAAAGAAGGGCGTTGAACATTAATGGCAGACAAAAATAAGTCATTAATCATTAGTAGATGTAAATGATATTTAATAGGAAACATTAAAATTTGTGTGACATTCGATAGCTGGCTCGATTGTTCTCCTAATAAGAGAAGAGAAAAGGCAGTTAGGAAGACAGACATTTTATGTCAATGGCCGACAAATATTAATCATTAGCAAACATCAAATGCTGGTCAATAAGGAATGTTAGATTGGCTTACTCAAACTCTTATACTCGAAGCCTTTACTAACATATATGTGGAGGCATAAAAATGTGCTTAAAAATTAACCATTTTATATGTGATCATTCCCAGTAACTTCATTAGCTTATAGATTGAGTTATACAACATCTCATATTTATATATGAAAATATGATTCTTTTATTTAATACATAACAATATAAATATGACGTCCACACAATCGTATACTCAAAGCCTAATATTTATACGACTGGAAGTTCTTTGGACTAAAATAAATACTAATTAGCCCCTTTTTGTCCAAAAAAAGAGATCATTACTCGTATTAAAGAACGTTAGCAAAGCAAAGAAAGTTTGACTTATTGTGCCGTATAATATGTTCTAGGCCAAATTTTCGAAAGAAGCAAGCCGAAGAAACCTTTTAGGAGAAGCAACATGATTGGTCAGAAATTTGAGAAGCAACAAATACGCCAAACTCGCTGGCGTAATGAGGAATACGCAAACCTTGTTGGCGCATTAATGCGCCAACCTCATTGGCACATTTTATCCCTCCAGCTCGGCCTGCAACAAATTCCGCAAAATTTTCGTCAGTAGCGGGGACCAGATCCATTTTTTCCGGATCTGTGGTGGACTTTTGAGCGGGATTTTTATTGCGGTGGTTGAGGGAAAGAGAAATTTGGCCTTTATAAATAGCCTCTCTCACACAGCTTCTCCGCACCATTTTATTTTCCCCTCCTTGTTCTTTTGCTGAAGGTCTTCGGTATATTAAGGTTAGTATATTATTTAGCTATTTTATTTAAGTTGGCAGCATATAGTTCTTATTATAAATGCAGTGATAAATTTAATTTAAATTTTTTTTGTGTTGTGTTTAATCTGACGGAGCAAGTAGAAGATGAAATATAATTGTTAGTTATATGTATTCTTTAGGTTAATGTTATGTAGATTTACGTAATTGTTTAATTTTTTTTAACTTTTTTTGGTATGTTGGTTGTTTAGCTATAATTATTTTCTTTTTAAAGTGTTTTAATTTTTTTAATAATTTGTTTGTATTTTTTTCTTTGTTGTTAAATATGGTAATTTGTTTTATATATTTGAGAGTATATGTAATGAAATATGCATTTAGTGAGAGTCCTTAATATAATAATTAAGGTAGAAAGACTAATCATTATGTTGAACAGGTAAAAAGACTAGTCATTCTTGCTTGATAATTTTCTAGATTATGTTGAACATGAACCCGAACTTCAAAATCCTACATCTTTAGATAGAGATTTTGCTCCAAAATGAAGTCATACTCACTAATTGAAGCAACACTAATTCCACCTTTAGTGAAGGGCTACTTCAAAAGAAAAAAAAGTATTGGAAGCTTAAATATAAGGAAGAAAAGGCTTTCCAACTAGAAATTTTAGAACATCATACAACTCAACAATTGCACCAAGCAACAGCCTGCCCAAGTTGATCAGCAGGAGGAGGACGTGTCAGAGGAGCAACAACTTCAAAGGAGGCGACGAAAGGCCCCTAATAGATATACTCCAGGGAGTGGGGCATTACCCCGGCATCGTTAGATGTAGCTTTGTGTTGTATTTTTTATGGTGATGTTTATGTCATTATGTACGCGATAAATATTGTGTTTCATATTGTTAATTTATGTTTTCTTAATATTTGCGTGTTACATTAATGTTCCTAAAAATTTTAATCAACTTAACTAAGATTTTAAGTTTTTTATATACTATCATTTAAAGTAATTAAATTAAATATTTTTTATTTATCAGTTATAGAATTTTTGTTACTAACATTACAAGTAATTCAAACTTTTACTTTTGAAAGCTACAAAAGAAGCCGATATATAAGGAAGAGCCACTCAATCAGAGAATCTACTACTTCAACTACAATACTCAATAATGTACACGTCCGTAATGGATAAGTTCAGAAGGGTTCCCACAAAATAAATGATTGCAGAGGGAAGTACCCGATTACATGAAAGTTTGCCTTTCGCAACCAATGAAATCCTTGAGGCTAAGGTAACATCAAATGAACTATTCAGGTGTGTTATGCATAATTGGGGGGAAGATGAGGATTACTTACTATGGCACAAGTATGATGAAGTAAAAAATATAAAGCAATATAAGGCTGGCCCGGAACTTCGAGATGTGGGTTGGACATATCTACAACAAAGATTTAGCAGTCATGAAGGCCACATTGTATCATTAGATTTTCTAAAGACACGAATTCGTGAACTTGGTCGTGACAAAGATGGTATAGTTGAACCGGGGTTTGGAAGATCCATGCTTGACATAGATCATTGTATTCTATATTGTTACTGGTCCAATGAACATGATCATTGGCTTTTAGATTATTATAAAAGCCTTATACGATGTTCTGAACATGAGAAGGACAAAGATTTCTAAATGGGGAAGATTGGCAGCAGGTTCAACAAGAATTTGAGTGCGAGTTCAAATGTTGTCCTACACAAACACAACTCAAATCTCGTGTGCGATATCTATTAAAACATATGTAACATCTATTGTCCATGCACTTGTTACCTATTTCTTTTACATCTATATAGAGGAAGCTATGTATTGTTATGTAGGATTACTCTCCATCTTACTATGTCAGTTTGTAATTTTCATAAATTTAACAGTAATTTTCAATGGCTATTTTGTGAGCATATTTTTTTATTTACATTAAATTTTTATTATTCAAAAGTCTTTTGTAATTACTCAATGAAATCATGATTTATCTTATTTTTACATTATGTTTATAACACTCAATACTGATTCAAGTTCACATTCAGCTCATAATGTCATCATCATCAAGGTCTTCATCAACAAGGCTATCTGCAGTTAGAGATTTACTTCATATAATACCTAGGAAGAAGTTGATCTTGGATGGTACTATTAGATTAACGGAATGTCAACCGTACCCCGCTGATGATATCCTAGAGGAGAAAGCAAGATTGAATGAGATCTTTCGATGTTGTATACATGAATGGTCATGGTTTGAAGATGATAGTTTATGGGATACATACGATGATGTCATCAAATGTGCTTATCCCATGTATATGGATGGAACAAAGTTAAGTGAGATGGGTTGGAAATTTGTTCAGCAAAGGTTTAGGGATCAATGTGGCCATCTCGCTCCTATAAGTATTCTTATGAGCAGAATTCGTGAAATCGGACGCAAACAAGATGGTTCTGTTCAGGTTATTGTTGAAAATCCTACAACTGATGTAGATCACTGTGTTCTTTATACTAAATGGCATAATCTATCAGATGCATTCCTCTCTGAATCATACCGTAAGCTGAATATAGTCGGTGGTCAAAAGAAGGAGGAGTTTCTAAATATAAAGGATTGGCAATACATCCAACTTAAGTTTTCAGAAACATTCATATGCTGTCCAACTTTGACCCAACTCCAAGCACGAATACGCATAGTAATGCCTATGTAATGACAATATTTATTGCATAGGTATCATAATGTATTTCATGTTGTTCTTTTAAATTCAGCTATATTTTTCATGAATTTATCCATTCTTATGAAAGCAATTTTTCATTCCTGTCCAAATTTTTTAATTAGCCAATATTACTTTATAAATATGTTTACTACTCATAAAAAAATATATTTTAAAATAATTACTTATTTTTTTTTCAAATAAAATTTTTTGAAATAATTTTCCCATGATATTTAATTTTTTTTGTCAAAATATTCAAATACAATTTTTTCTTTAAAAAATAAATACATCAAATTAAATTATTAATTTTAATAAATATTATAAATTAAATCTAAATTTAAATTACATGTGAAATTATATATAAAAATTTAATTATTCTTTATATAGTAATAAAGAAATTTGTCATAAAAATTTTATGTTAAAATTTTATTATATATTGAAATTAAATTAAATGTGAAATTATATTTATGATATAAAGATTCTTTCAAAAAATATTATAAAAGATATTTCAATATCATAAATACATTAAAATTGACTAATTCTTTTTAAAATTTTTGTGTTTAAAATCATTTATTTATAAAAATAAAATATCATCTTAACATAATTTCATTTTATTCTTATAAAAAACTTTTTCTCAATTTCAAATAAAGTCAAATTAATTTCTGTGAACAAAGAGCTATAAGACCTCTATTATTAGGCTCCCTTATATATGATGGCAAAAAAATCAGGAATGAAAAATTAGTTAAATCATATAAACAAACTCTTAAAAGCATTATGTTGAAAGAATCTTAAAAATTACAAAAAGGATGCAAACGAAAACGAGGCAAAAATTCTTGTTTTCCGAGCCTCTGAAGGAAACGAAAACGATGCAAATTTTTTTTTTTTGGATGAATACGCCATATTGATTGGGGTATTCTTCACAAAATAAATTATGAAGAATATGCCAATCTATTCGGCGTATTCTTCAATACGCCAAAAGTAATGGCGTATTAGCTTCTTTCTATATTTTCCCCCATTGACGCTGCTTCTCCTAAATTAATTCTACGCCAAGCTCCTTTCAAAAATTTGGCCTATGTTCTATATGACCGCAAAAACTAATAAGATAAATTTTAGCTGAAAAAAAAAAAAAAAGGAAACTTATCCAGTTGCATCACTGATGATGTCTGAAAGAACCTTCTTATCCAATCCATCAAGTAAAATAAAGATATCTCAAAATTTCGTCTTGAAAAGAAGCTTCCTCTCACAAAACTGACGAACAAATTCAACCAACATTAACGTGTCAAAGGCTTTTATAAATTCAATTCAAACGAGGACCAGCCGGCAGCCTCTCTTTCTACACCTTATACTTTATAAATATGGCTCGTCTCCTCTTGTTCAGTTCATCTCAATATCTCTTTCAAATTCTCTGGTTCTCTTTTTTCTTCTTTAGAGTTATCCATGGAGGGAAGCACCCCCTTTGAGAACTCGTGGGCTGATCAGTGGGACTACGGCGATGATCCGGTGCCGACGAAAAAGGCCGGCAGTCAAGCAAAGAAGAACGGTGTTGAGAAGACGAAGGCAGCTGCCGCCACCGGGTTGAAGAAGGTGAAACATGGCACCACCGTTGGCTTCAACTGGATCAAGGACAAGTATCAGAAGAGGACCCATAAACACTAAGAGGATATTAGTGAAGATTAGTCATAGTTCACAATAGAAGCTTATATATATAGGTGGTTATTACATTGCATTGATTGGCTTATGTGGTTATGCTCTGTGTTGATATGCTTTGTTTGTGAATTATTTGTACATTTGTAGTTAAGCCTTTTTGAATTTTGTAATTCATTTCTGGGAAATGAATTTGTGGTTTCTTTTTGTTTCTTTTGCTCTATTTATCTGCTCATAGTATAATAATGATGAAATCTGCCCTGGCTTACTCTATGATCAATCTTCTTTGATGACCTTCTTCTCGGAAGGTAAGCCCCGCCATTGAGGTTCTTAGGTTCTTAATTAGGCATTTATCTCATGGTGTTCTTTTCCTTCTAGTTGCTGATTTCTACAGGAAAAATATAGTGAAAAGTTCTAAAGAAAACCTTAAGATTGTCGTCGTTAGGGCTCAGTTGTTTCATTAAATCCAGAAAGGGAATTGAAGGTTTCCCCTTTACCAAATATTTCTTAGAAAATAGAACAAATATCATCATAATTGTCATCTTAAAGGCAAGTAAGGAGCCTCCTCCTAAAATTAATTGCAAGCATAAACTAGATTAATTTAGTTAATTAGCATAAGGTTTCGATTGGGACTGCTTTGTTATTATTTTTTAATATAATATTTCTTAAATTAAAAATTTTTATACTAAAAATTATTTTAAAAAATAATAAAAAATTGTCTAAAACGCTGCGGTCAAAAAAGCTGATCAACATGCGTTGGCCTAATGATGATAGTTTATGTTCCATCTCCACAAATTACTCAAATTGCTCTATTAAGCGTCTGAGGGCCCATTTTGATAGCTTGATGTCAGAATTAGGATCCAATAAAGTAAAAGATTTTAACAAGTCAAACATTTTTCAGACTTTTCGAATCCAGCGGTGACAATTAGAACACCAAACTAAATTTTAGCCAATTCAAAAAATAAATCTCTTAGAATTATTATAACATATAAATTCAAACTGTATTAAAACATTTTTGAGCATTCTAAGGTCCAAATTATCCTAAAACTTATTTAAAGCTTTGTTTGGGATAGCTTTCTTAATATTTTTAAAAGCTGTTTTTTGGTTTAAAAATTTTTTGAACTAGAAATTTTTTTACTAGAAAGTTACTTTTAAAAGTAATAATAAATCTTTCTCAAACAAAGCCTAAATCAAACTCTATCATAAATCATTTGACAAATTCAAGTATTTAGTTTGCATAAATGCACATTTAATTAACTTGTTGACCGACACAAACTATGAAATTAGTATATGCATGCAAATCAAGTAGTTTTCTAGCACATAAATTTTAAGTTAGAAAGTTAGTTATTAACATTGCTGTTATTAGTTTGTGTGGAATCTAATTTTGTCGATCAATCGAGTTGTACTGTTATCTCGGACCTCAGTTCAATTTGTCATGATCGGTAGGGGGTGCGGGGGATCCTCCCTTGCTTGGGTTCGGGTGTTTTGCACACGAAAAAGTTTTTTTTTACTGTACAACGCCCCGGCACTGTGTGCTCGAGCGCCCCAGCGTTGTGTTCCCCAACACCTCGGTGGTACAGAGTTTGTTGGGAGAAATAGAGAGCTTAGCGCCACAACACTTTAAATTCAATGCCGCAGCACTGTCAGATGGACCGATGACAATGGTTTGAGCGTTGCAGCGCTATAAACTAGTGCTGCAATGCTGCGAACTAGCGTCGTAATGGTTCGATGCAGACTGGACAGTTTTCTTTTTCGTTTTTTCTTAGGGGTGGCATCCCTTGGTATTATTTACTTGATTTTCTCTTTTGTTTTGAGTATGAAAACGATGTAAGTGAGAAGAGAAGCAATGAGAGAGTGAGAGAGAAGAGAGATATGCACTTATTTCTCCCCATTTTCATAGTTAATTTCTTGGTGTGGTGTCGCTCCATAGTTTTTTCCCAATTTTGAATTTTTCCACATTAAATCCTAGTGTCCTTTACTTTCTGCTGCATTCTATTTTTTCTGGTTTGTTTTGTTCTGTGGTTTACTTTCACATCCCCAATAGTTATAAAAAATAGCTTTCTAGTATAAAATTATTGTTGAAAATATAATTTTTTTAAAGCTGCTATAAAAAGTAGCTTTCTAATACATAAATTTCTTGAAAGCAGCAAAAAATAATGACGAAATAAAAATTATAATTCTCATCCAGAAAGTAAAACAATAATAAACTTGTCCCAAATGAGTCTTAAATATCAAGTCAAAACACTAAAATATTACTTCATTGAGTTTCTCCTATGCAGGCTAGCTCTTCATGCAACATCAACCACGATGTGACACATTTATACTATCCATACTACTATTATAAAAGTCGCTTGAGTTTCTTGCAATATGCAATCCTAACCTTCAATTTTATTCATTCAAAAATTATCCTGACTTTTCATTATATATATAGACACACATACGCAAACACATACATACACTACTGGAAAAATGCTAATTATCGGCGACTTTCCAGTGGACAATTTTCCGTTGAAATTCCGGCAGCTTTCCTACGACTTTTCGGCGAATTGATATAAAATATTTCCGACAGATTTTCCAGCAGATTTTCCTGGGGCTTTTCCGGCAGATTCACGAAGAAAACTTTCTTGTGAATTTTCTGGTGGCATTTCTTGTGGAGTTTAAAAATTTCTGAAAAAATCATATATTTATAATTTAAAAAGAAGAATTAAAACTATTTGAAATAAACTAATAATATTAACTAATTTAAATTAACTATTTAAATATTTAACTAAACTGATTAAATATTTAATATTATTATTTAATTTTTTATTAATTTAAATATTTATTTTAATCAATTAGTAATTTTAATAGTTTATTTGAATTAATTAGTAATTTTAATAATTTATTTTGATTAATTATTAATTTAATATTTTATTTAATTAATTATTAATTTTAATTTTCGTATAATTCTCATTTAAATATAAAAGAGTAATAAAAAAATATTTTTTTTTGTAGCACCGTGGTCGGGTGTTTGAAGACCTTTCTAGTGAACAGAGCTGGAATCTTACGTGCGTCAGGCGGGTGAGCAGTAGAGCTCATGAGCGGGCAGAATGAGTGGGCTGGCAGGCAAGGGCAGCTCGGTTGTCGCGTGCAGGCGGGGGAATAGCAGGCCACTTCGGGCGGGCCGCCGCGGGCATGACAGGAGGGTGTATAGCGGGCTGCTGCGGGCATGGTGGGCGGCCGCGTAGTGGGCCACTGTGGGTGGGCGCGGCCGGCGAACTTTTTCTTTGCATTTTTTTTAAAAATTTGACCGGCAGATATTTTTTGCCGCAAGGCTGTCAAAAATATTTTCCAACTTTTTTCACAGGAAGGACTCCCCTTTGCAGATATCAACCTAGGAAGTACTCGTTTGACCAAGGTGCTTATCCTTGAAGAACTCAAATGTTCAAGACGATCATCTTAGAGGATTTTATCTCCATTAGAGGATTACTCGCCCCATCAGTAGAAGACACTCAAAAACCCAAGCTCAGCCATATTGACAATGCTCCACTCATTTGGTGTCTTGATCTAGGAAGTGCTCAACAGAGGAACTTGTTGAAGGCACTTGCCAAAGGTACTGGTTGAAAGGTATTCACCAAAAGCATTCATCATATGACCTAATCCAATTTAGATATAGCAGGACGTGCATTCATCCTAGTTAATCCATGTATTTGTAACGATCAAATATTGTACTATTTTATTTTTTTTAGATGTATGCTATCTTGTAGCATTTCCAACCCTATAAATAAAGGATTTGAATTTTTTTTTTTACTTTTCTTAGCTACCAGAGCTTAAAATATTAAATATAGATAGATTTCTTTTTATTTTCCATCTCTCATTCCCATATTGTCATCTTAGCTAGTCTTAATAGTAAAGTTAAGATATCATAAGTGCAGCTTAGGATTAGGTCCACAACCTTAGCCTGTGAGGTCCCTTTGGATGAGATAACCCATGGTTGCTAATAAGAATCCTCATGTCACCACTTATTAAGTAGAATGAGGGCACCAACGAACTCAAGATAATAGAACCATGGATTTTGACTAGGGTGTCATACCCACTTGGTTCCTGACTTCCTGATAATTTACTTATTCTAATTTTCATTATCAAACTAACATCCATCACTTATATTCTAATTTGAACATGAGCATTGATTCCTTATTCGAGAGTATTCTCAAGCATACTTGGGATATGCCTCATTGGTTACTTGTGGTATTAGATTGTTGAATTATCTGCCTTCAAAATGTACTTTGTGTTGCACCCAATTATACTTCAAATGCTTAATGTAATTCTCATCATTAAGTGTTCAACGAAATTTATTGGTTTTAGGATAATTGGTAGTGCCTCTATTCTAAGAAACTCATATTTATAAAAGCTATGAAAACTCGCCTAAAAATTTGAGGAAAATAATCATAATATGAGACAACGTTAAAGTTTCCTTTTGGATGATTTTCTTTCTGTTTTGTAAAACTAATGTAGAGAAAGTAATTTATTAAAGCTATTGTAGAAAGTAATTTCTTAGCACAAAATATTTTTAAAAGCAATAAAAATAGTGATCAAATAAAAATTGTGATTGCAATCTAAAAGTAAAGCAATAAGAAAACTGTCCCAAATGAAGCCTAAAAAATACAATCATCTATATATCTCATCTATATATCTGTTGGCTCATCTAAAACAAGGACTTTTAGCCAAGGAACCTTCTCGTGATGCAACCTTAGGCTTCATTTGGGGACAACTTTTTTGCTGCTTTTTAATACAACTTTTTAGTTAAAAAATTAAAAATTTTATACTATAAAGCTACTTTAAGAAGCAATAAAAAAGCCGTCCCAAATGATACCTTACTAAGAACATACAACAGGAACCAACTGGAATTGCATTGTACTGCTTTTAGCCAACTTTCATGATCACTTAGAGAGCTCAATCTTTTTCTCCCTTATGTTATGAACTTGATATAACTTTAATCTCTCAAATAATTCTTCTCATTATACATTTCCTTACTATAATTTCTCATTTACTTCATTTCTTTCTTGGGGCGAACTCAGCTTAAGGGAATCATTTCTCTGTATACTCACAGAAAAAATAGTTAAGCTTCACAGCGAACTCTATAATGGATGTAGGACATAGTGTAATTAACAAGAATAGTTGTTTCCTGGTCTCTGAACTCTATGAACCTCTGACATTAGATTCTTCCTCCTACCTTCTCAGATAGACAAGATAATATTGTCACTATATATATAAAAAAAAGAGTAATGCACCATTATTCATTTAGATTTTATTTGAGATAACTTTTTTATCATTTTGCTTTTCATACTGTAACAACAGTTTTTATTCAGCCACTGTTTTTTTACTGCTTTCAATAATTTTTTGTGCAAGGAAGCCACTTTCTATAGCAACTTTCAAAAAAGCTATTTTCTCCTCAGCTTTACAACTATCTTTATAAAAAAATTACAATCATCCCAAATGAACCCTTAGATATATCGTGGGACAAAATTTCAAGATTCTACTAAAAAAATAATTAGTAAAATTGGGTCTCTAAATTATTTAGAATATCACCCCAATGCTAAAATTATCAAGGAGGGTCCATTTGGGACATTACAAGTTACAACTTTTTATAAGGGTTGTTATAAAATTATTGTGTAGAAAGCAATATTTTTTAGAGCTACTGTAAAAAATAATTTTTAGTACAAATATTTTTTGAAAGCAACAAAAAAAAATGATCAAACAAAAAACTTAATTTCAGTTCAAAAATCAAAGCAGAAAATAAGCTTTCCCAAACAAAGCCAGAATCTAAAAAATAAATACTTTTTTGTGGCATAATCATCAATTTAACTAGGCTTCGTTTTGAACGGCTTTCTTACTGCTACTTAAAATAGCTTTTTAGTATAAAAATTTTAATTTTTGTACTAAAAAATTATTTTAAGAAGCAATACGAAAGCCGTCCCAAACGAAGTCTAAATCATGAAGTAAAAGCTTTTAAGCAGAATCTTATAATATTATAATTAAATGTTGGCATTCACCACTTGTTATAAAAAAAATTTGTTATAACGTAAGCAATTATAGTAAGACCAATAGATAAAAAGAAGTAGAAAGATAAACATATTATTGATTCTATTGCATGCCTTCGTGGAGCTCACCGAATTTGGCCGACGTAAACCCTCTCCCTTTATATTTATTAGTTTCATACTTTTGCAGATCTTCTTGATTTTTTGGTGGGATATTTTGACTGTGGACTAAGAGATTTTGAATTAGAGTCATATATATGTATTTTATGTGCGAGTACGAGCACTATCTCTTAATTTTTTTAAAAATATATTTTTTTCTTTTATCCTTTTATTAGGTCAGAAGTTTCAAAATAAATAAATAAATAAATAAAAATAATTCCAGAAAAAGCTACCAGCAAAATTTTTTGAAAAGAAAATAAAAAATATTAATTTAAAATATTGTTTTAATCTAATAAATATTATAAAATATTTACATAAATACAAAAGATTTTCTTTACTGTGAGATAATATTCAAAGCTATTATTTTTAATCAAATATAATTCGACTATATTATTGTTTTTACAAAAGACAGATAGGGATGCAGAAATAAGCTTATGCAAAGTATCACTATCATATGGGGGGTGGGCCTTACTTTATGGGGCCCATCATTTGAGTCTTAATTGTTTTTTTTTAATGTAAATTGGATCAAAATAACTCATTAAATGTTCATTCAAAATAAAATTTAAAATGATTGAATTTATTTTAAAATAAATGTGGTATAAATTCTAATTGATTTTTCATAATAATTATTATTCAAAATAAATGTAACAATTTTAAAATTTATTTTTGACCAAAATATCTTAATATTAACATTTTTTCCTTTCTTCCTTTTAAAAATATCATATTATTTTTAATTAAGATTTTGATTATTTTGTTGAAATATGTATGCACACGATATTATATTAATAAATTTGTCCTCTATTAAAAAAAATGAAATAATGAATGTTTGATGAGAAATTGATAAAAATAAAGCTTAGAATGAAATTTTAGAAAAGAAAAATATAGAAGTCTAAGATTTTGTTTGGGATAATTATTTTATTATTTTTTACAAAAATTTTTTGAAAACATAAAAAAAAAATTATTACAAACCAAACCTAAACTGCCCCAAATAAAATCTTAGCTAAAAATGATTAGAAGCTCTCAATCACGAGAAAAGGCTTTTAAGCAGAATCTTATGTAATATTACAAGTAAATGTTGACGTTCAACCACTTGTTTCAGTAAAATTTAACCCTAACGTATCCTATTATAGTAAGAAAAAGTTGTTATTGCTTTTATATTTGTATTGCGTTCCCTCGTGGAGCTCACTGAGTTGGGCCCACGTAAACCTAACGGCTACCACCATCTCTACTTACGTATATGTTTATCCTCTAATTAGGTCGGCGAAGCAAAGCAGTAATTGTTTAGAAAAAGCTTCGAAGGGCAAAAAAAAAAAACTTAAAAAAAGTTTATGAGAGATAATATTGATGGCTTTAATTTTTTATGCTAAAATTTGACCGTATTTAATTTTTATTTTTTTAGAAAAGCGTGACACGGATACAGAATACCGCTTCTGCAGAATTATCACATGTCTGACATGTGGGCGACCTTGGTCTTCTGTGGGGCCCACTTCCATCTGAGAATTGGTAGTTTTGAATTGACAATTTCAATATTCCTGGTCCTCCTTTCATAAATTATTTATTTGTTCGTACTTATAATCAGATGTGCCGATACTTGGGGCTAAAACTGATCCGAAAAATTATGTTAGAGATGTTAAAAATTGACATGGCATGAAAATTCGACTTGAAATTGATCTGAAATTTTTGGTAGGACTAACCCGTTTGAAAAACGGGTCGAATTCAAGTCTCGGTCTCCAATTCCGACCTATTTGAAATTCTGGGTCGGCTTCAAGTCAACTCGAAAACACGATTTAACTCGGATTGACCTTGGGCGTCAAGCGGTGAGATCATGTGAACTCCTGAGCGATGAGATGCTTGATTTAGGTTTATGGCTTATACTTACGCTCTATTCATTTCTAAGAGTATCAGCTCTCGCCCGCTATTTATTTCTATTATACGTGTATCATCTATCGTCTGTCAGCTCTCCCCTCTCCTCTCCTCCGTCTCCAATCTCCTCCACATCAAGAGTTCAACCCGAAGCTTTCCTCGGTTTCGGTTCCTCACTTCCTTCTCCTACTTAAGTTCTATTTCATTCAATTTGTTTCTTGCTGGCTGCTGTGTTCGTAAGTCACAATTCACTACTAGGTTCTTTTTTTTTTGTAAATTTTTTCGTTTATGATTTTTCTTTTTTCCTTTAGCTATTAGCTCATGCTCTTTCAAATGATCTTTTCTAAGTTTGTGTTGGACCTCCTTTTTTTTTTTTCTCATTTGCCATTACGACATCATTTTTCTCCCAATTATACTTTTGATTTTTTTAGGGCTTTATATTCTTAGGGTTAATTAGTTCTTCTCTCAAAGGAATAAAGGAATGTATTCATTGTTGTTATTGGCTACTCAACTTGTTAGTTGTTTATATGATTATACATGTAACTTGTACTTCTTCTGTAGCAGCAGCACTGCATATAGTCTTCCTCACTCTTTAGGTTGGATAAGTTGATTAAATGCAGGGTAAATGAATAAATATTCTTAATTTTTTATGTTCTGTATATTTAGTTAAGGTGGGAGTGTGGGATCGATGGAGAAATCTTAAGTTGTTGTTGTATATTAGTTAAGTTGTTGTTGCTATTGCTAATTTCAATTTTGTCCTTTGCACTTTGCATTTTCAATTTGCTATTGTTGTTATATGCAAATTTCTCATACATTCTCACATTCCACACCGTTTGTTATTGTTGTGTTGCACTATGGTTTCACTTTGTTGTTGCCAATTACAACTGAAATCAAGTTTAATGTGTTATATTCTTGTGTACTAGTTTGACATTTAAGAAGTAATTATTCATATTTGACATATTTGCATTATAAAATGTTGTTTGATTGGTTCGCTAGATGGAGGATTTAAACACCATTCATGAGAATTTTTTTGGTGAGCATGAGCAAGTGGACAGTGGTGATAATGTGGTAAAGCCATCTAATGATGCATGTAATAATGGTTCAGAAACTGTTAAAAATCGTAAAGGATGACTTCAGCAGTTTTGGGTCTTTTGGAGATATTGTCTAATGTCAAAGATGGTAAATAAATATGTAAATGTAAGAAATGTGGTGCATAATATCTATGTGATAGCAAAAATGACACTAGTAATTTAAGGCACCTCTTACAAAATTTTAAGAAAAGAGATATGCGGGATATAGGCTAGCTTATACTTCAAACCAACTCTAACTCATCTATATCTGTGGCTAATTGTAAGTTTGACTTTGCAGAATTTCATGATTTATTTACTGCATAAATCATCATGCATGATTTGCCCTTCCAATGTGTTGAATGGGTTGGTGTTCAAGCACTTTTGCCATATATTCATTGAGACCTAATTTTTTTTTTTAGAAATACTGCAAGGAGTGATTACAAGAAATTATTCACTAAAGAAAAAAGTCATATACATCACAGATATCAAAGTGCACTAGCAGAGTTTGTCTAACATCAGACTTATGGACGTCAATAAACATTGATGTGTTTATTTGCTTAACAGTGCATTTTATTAATAATGATTGGCACCTACATAAAAAGATCATAAGTTTTTCTTTGATGCCACCCCTTATGATTGTATATCGATATTTGAGAAGTTACAATCTCTTGTGCTTGAATGGAAAATAGAGTCCAAGCTCTTCAGTATTACTTTGGACAATGCCTTTACAAACAATATTTTCGTAGACTTCTTTAGAAATTAACTTAATTTACGTGGTAGTCTACTATGCGACGGTGCATTTTTTCATGTGCGATGCACTGCACATATTATTAATTTTGTAGTTCAGGAGGGACTAAAAGAGATTGACTTTGCAATCTTAAAAATTAGAGAGAGCATCAAATATGTGAAGGGTTCTCATGCAAGGAAGCAGAAATTTTTAGATTGTGTTAAGCAAAGTTGTTTAGAATCGAAAAGAGTCTTAGGCAAGATGATCCAATAAGATGAAACTCTAGTTTCATAATGCTTTATAGAGCTATATACTATCTAAGGGCTTTCCTACATCTGAAGTTGGGTGATTCCAACTACAAAGCTTGTCCTACTGTTGTAGAATGGGGGAAAGTAGAAACTATATGTACCTTTCTAGCTCCTTCATTTTGCTAATTACTATTGTTGATTTAATGATTTCGAAATAAGAAAAATTATTTTATATAAGAAAATTTTGAAGTAGCTCCAATATTTTTTAAAATAGTAAATCTACTTCAATTTGAATTTTTTCTTTGCAATCTTAAAAATTAGAGAGAGCATCAAATATGTGAAGGGTTCTCATGCAAGGAAGCAGAAATTTTTAGATTGTGTTAAGCAAAGTTGTTTAGAATCGAAAAGAGTCTTAGGCAAGATGATCCAATAAGATGAAACTCTAGATTCATAATGCTTTATAGAGCTATATACTATCTAAGGGCTTTCCTACATCTGAAGTTGGGTGATTCCAACTACAAAGCTTGTCCTACTGTTGCAGAATGGGAGAAAGTAGAAACTATATGTACCTTTCTAGCTCTTTCATTTTGCTAATTACTATTGTTGATTTAATGATTTTGAAATAAGAAAAATTATTTTATATAAGAAAATTTTGAAGTAGCTCTAATATTTTTTTAAATAGTAAATCTACTTAAATTTCAATTTTTTCATATGCTAAAAAATTCAATGATTTTTTAAAAAATTTAAACAAATCGGGTTTCCGGGTCATTTCGGGTTTACCCGATGCCCGATCATTGACCCGAAATGCTAATCGGGTCGGGTCTGGTCAAAATAAGGTGGGTTGAAGTCGGGTTTGACCCAAACTTGACCCGCTGACCCGTTTTGACACCCCTAATTATGGGTTCGGGTTGACCCATTTGCTAGACGGGTCGGGTTCATGCTTCGTACTCTAATCTGTTTCTAAAATCAAATCACGTTCGAGTTGACCCGATTACCATAAAATGATCTGGGTCACCCTGTTGACCTCATTTTTGTATGAGCTCAGTAGGACTAATCCAGACCTTAGGATCTTTCCAATCCTTAGGATCAATCTTAACCCTAGGATCAATCTGATCTTAGATCAATCCAAACTTTAAGATCAATCCAAATTCAAATCAATCCTGACCCCAGATCAATGCAATTTAAGACAAATCTAGATTCTAGGATTCTCCTAGACTTCAGACCCTATGATCTATTTTAGATCCTAGGATTCTACCTGACTCTAGATCATATGACCCTCTTAGACCCTAGGATTCTCCTAGATCTATTTAGAGCTTAGGATTCTTCTAGATCCTAAGACTATTCTAGATCTCAGGCCCTAGGACTCCCAGACCCTAAGATCCTCCTAGAAATCAAACCTTAGGATCTACTCTAGATCCTAAGATCCTTCTAGATCTTGAATCTTAGGATTCCTAGATCTTAGGATTCTTCTAGATTATAGGATTCTTCCAGACCCCAGATCCTAGGATTTCCCTAGGACTTCTAAATTCTAGAATCTTCCCAGACTCCAGTCCCTAGGATCCATTCTAGATCCTAGGATTCCCTTAAGCTGATTTGGACCCTAGGACCTATTCTAAACCCTAGGATTCTTCTAGATCAATCCAAGCTTCAATTCAATCTAGACTTAATTCAAATCATATCATTTAAGCTCAAAATCCAATTCAAAACCAGATTTCCAGATTCAAATCCAAAGCCAAAGGTCTAAGTCCTGAAAGCCTTTTCCAGCAAATCTTGGAACATTTCAAAACCCTATCAAATGACCTCTGATTCAAGATCTATTAGTTCCACATTGATGTGACATGTCTCTAGAAGCAACCCTCCAAATTTGAGCTCATTCTGAGATCTCTAACCCCAGAAACTGAATTGAAATCCAAAGGCTGTAAAACCTTCAAATATTTACAGTCTATGCCACTGGACTTGCCACCCAGTGGATTTTGACCCTGGAGCTTTCTCCAAAGCCTCCAATCACCTCCAGACCCTTGAATATGACTTATTGAGCATTAAACTGCATTTTGTTGGATTCAATTTGACCCCCAGTTGACCAGGGGTCAAAATGACCAAAATACCCCTATGGGGTGTGAATAGTCACTTTGGTCAAATGAGCTCCAAATCAAATGCAGTCACTTCCAGCAAATTTCAAATGTCAAACCAAACCCATTGAACCCAGAACCAGCCCCTGGGTCAACCTGGTTGACCTAGAAGGCCCTTTTAGGGTCAAAACAGGTCATTTTGACCAAATGACCTCCCCAGAACTTGGGACCACCTCCATTGGTCTCCAAATATCATTTCAAATCTGTTGAACCCATTTCCAGACCCTGGACCCACCTGGTTGACCAGGTCAACCAGGTTTGACCTAAAGGCCCACTAAGGGCCCAAATAGGTCATTTTGACCAAATGACCTCTCCAGACTTTGAGACCATCACCAGTAGACTCAGAATGTCATTTTGAATTGGTTGGACCCAATCTCTGACCCTGGGTCAACCTGGTTGACCAAGTCAACCCAGTTGACCCATTAAGCCCTTTAAGGGCCCCATAGGCCCATTTGACCCAAATGACCCATTTAAATCTTAAAAATACTTCTGACAGACTCAAAACATCAAGTCGAACCTATTGGACCTGTGCCCACCCTCTGGGTCAACCTGGTTGACTGAGTCAACCTAGGTTGACCTAGGTGTTCTTTAAGGATCTAAATGGGATATTCCAACCCATTGGATCCAATCAAATCCTTCAATCTCTCAAATCCATGTCAAATAATATTTTAAACCTGTCTAGACTTGTCATGAGTCAAATCAACCTTGGTTTGGCTTGGTCAAACTTCAAATTTTGGTCAAACCCATTCAAAACCATTTACATTACCATAAACTCTAATCTTTGAACCTCAAACCTCTCCAAAGCATCCCAACCAGCTCTTCAAGCCACTCTAGCTGCCCCTCACTAGTCCACTTGACCATTGACTGGTCAAACTGATCAATGACTAGTCAAATGACCATTAAATGGTCAAAATACTCAAATGCTTGTGGTTAAATTAATCCTCTCTAATCCAAACCATTCCAGCAGCTTAAGTTCACTCTAGAAACTTCCTTGAGCTATTCTAAACCCTTGGATCTTGATCAAACAGCCCTAATCCTCCCCATGTGCTCCAAAGGACAAAAGAGGCTTTCCACCTCATGTCCTCTTGTCCTTTCGATTCCTTGCCCCTCTAACCATTTGAGACACTTGGCAAGCATCAAATGAAGCTGCCAAGTTGATCCTAGCCGTCCAAAACTATCAAAGGACACTTCAATAGGGCAATACCTCAAAAATAAGCTTCATTCTAAGAGCTATCCTCTCTCACCTCTCAAAAAAACTCCAGACCCGAGACTTAGCTCCTCCAAGCTCCTCTTAATCTCCTCTATATTTCCCAAGCTAGGATCCGGTGGTTAAAGGCTGCCGCTGGCGAGCTTTCCGGCCAACCGAGCCAAAGCAACGTCCAACTCAGACCTACATTGATCGAGGGCTTTTCAGAAGGTGGAGTCTTCTACAAATTTATTCTTGGACAGACTACAAATTCAGAGACACCTTAAAAGCCAAAATCTAACAGTTAGATTTCTTCAAAACTCGAACCCTAGGTCGCAGAACTTAAGATTAAATAGCTTTTGTTTAAGCTGATTCTGAACTATGTAATCATATCCCCATTAATGCTCTTCGCATTCTCTATCTAAGTCTAAAATTTCATAACATTTAGCTGGCCCGATCGAAAGAACGAGCCAGATATGTGTTTCTAGGGCTCAATCACGTTATGCATGAGTTATGCGTTTTCTGGGCCGTTGATCTTTCGATCAACGGCCCAGATCGAACCATTCTGCGCTGTTATTAACCGCGGATATCATCCCACAGTTAAACCTTCCGTCCAGCTCGATCTGAACCCTCAGTTTCAGACCGCGGGATCTATTTTCCGCCGTCTGATCGATCCAAATCGAGATCAGACCGTGGGTTATGATCTCCACCGTTGGATTGAGATCGCGCAGATCCAGCGGCCACGAATTTTGCTGACGTGGTTAAGTGAGGAGTTAGGTGCTGACACGTGCGTTATCCCGTTGACTGCCGCGTTTTGAGCCCGCGAACCGGATGCAGCCACGTGTCCTCACGGCCGCCAATGCCATTAACTTGTTTAAAATGATTTTAATTTTAATTTAAATCATTTTAAATGCTTTTTTTTTTACATTTAATAATATTAATTTAGATATTTTAAAATATTTATTCCTATATATATATAAATCAGAGAATTATTTAAAACATATATATATTAATACATTTTAAACTATATTTGACTAATTAAAAATTTAAATATTAATTGATAGCTAATTAAAAAAAATTAAACTTAAATATTTTTAAAATTTTAAATAAATATATAGATTAATAAATTAAAAATTCCAGAAAACATTTAGGATCTAGTTTAAATTAATTTAAGATTTATTTTATTAATTAATTTTAAATTAATTTAAATACTCTAATTGATTTAAAATCTTAAAAATTCAGATTAAATTAAATTTAATTCAAAACAAAATTTTTTAATTAATATTCCAAAATCTTTGAATTTTTAAATACTTTAATTTAAGATTAATTTTAATATTTTAATTCATTTTAAATAATTTGAATTATTTGAAGATATTAATATTTAATTAATATATAATTAAATATTATTTTAAATATAAAATAAAAATAAAATAATAAAATTTTATCTTTAAATAACTTTGAAACCTGAGGATCTCTCAAATAGTAAAAAAATTTTATTTTAATATTTTCTTTTTAAATATATATTATTTTAAAACCTATATGTTGGCATATAGTTATACACATATGTTTTAAAATGATTTTAAAATTATCTATATATCTTTAAACCTCTAAACATTTGAGAGATCTTATGAAATTTTAGTCTTAGCTTGAGCATGTGAACAAAATTAGTGGGGAATGATTACTAATCAATGAGTAATTAGTTTTGCTAATTGTTCATTTATTAAGTCTCTTAATTAATCAACATTTCTTTAAGTTCACTTGTATAGGTGCACACACCACTTTGTTTAGGACTCTCCTAGACTTAGGAATTGATGGTGTTTGTGCATGCTTATGCATGTTATGTTGAGGGTTAGAGACTTTGATTTGAACTCAATTAACCTAGTGTCATTAAGGACAACAATTAAGGACTCATTTAGAAAATTTAGAAAAATTCTAATAATTAGGATACAATTCTAATTGACTTGAAATTTTGAACATTTGAACATAGAGACATTCTCAGCCTTAAGAAAAATTTTCACTGACTTTTGAGATCATTAAGCCCCTTAATTAACCTAATCAAGTTTAAACCTTAATTAAGCCTTAAAACCTTCCAAAAATTATAATAAATCAAGATTTAATCCAAAAAATACAATTAACCCCTCTAACTGACCAAAATTGAACCCTTAATCAATGAAAAATAAAAGCCCCTTGACTGGACTTTAAAATTAAGTTTAATTTAGGTTTAATTAAAATCTGAAATTTAATTAAATTAATTAATTAAAAATAATTAAAAATTCCAAAAATTTCTCAAACACTTGGAAATAATTCCTTAGGTCATTTCTGACCTTTGGAGTTGATTTCAAGGAGTTTGGAGGTCATTTGGATTCAAATCATAAAAAGGACCTTAATTAAACCAATTTTAAAAATTCAATAAATACTCAAAACTTCAAAAATTCATAACTAATTCAAATAAACTCCAAATTGAGCAAACTCAAAGGCATACAACTCATATTAAGCTCTAATATTTGTTAAAAATGTTAAGTTTCCAGAAATCAATCAAATTTGAAAAAGTCAACTTTTGGTCAAACTTAGTTTAAATTCAAGTCAAAACTTCAAACCTTCATAATAAAATGTAGAAAAATCCAATTTCAGTGTACTTACTGTCTAACTGATCGTATTAAGGTCTAGTATTTTAATAAAATATTAAATTTCCATAAAACCCTTTAAATTAAAAAGTCAACTTTTAACCCCTTAATTAAATGATTAAAATAATCCAGAAAATTCTAAAATTCAATAAATCTTCAAAAATTCCAGAAAACATTAATTCAACATTAAAACCAGCAATCAATCAATTCTAATTAAAATTAATCAACCTTTAAACCTTAATCAAACTCAAATCACTTAATTATATCGGGTACCACTGGGTAACCCAGGCCTACGAGCCTATTAAATTAGCCCCAAAGAAGGTGAAATAAACTTCACGGCCTCGGTGTGAAACAAAGGTGGTATCCAACAAACAATTAAAATCAAGTTTATAATCAATTTCAAGTCATTAATATTTAAATTCAAATTAAATCTTCCCTTAAGCCTTCAACCAACTTGAACCTCGAACAACTTCAATCAAGTGTCTATTTAGGACATATCAAAGCCACACAGCCTACCTCACACACTCTAGATGGTTTGCTAGGACAACCAACTCTAGTCTTAGGCTAGGCCGGTGTTTACTTTTCTGCTGTGTGCCGGATTTTCGAGCTTTCATTGCATGCTATTTGTTAGATATAGAATTACTGTGATTATTTATTTATTTACCGCATTCTGTGATATGATTGATTGTACGATAGATCTACCCCTAGGCTAGGGACATTTTGTACTAATTCAATCTTATGCAGGTGGCCATGCTCATACAGGGCATAAATTAAAGGGGGCAAAAATCATAAATATTAAATTGCACAGGTGCTCCAGAATGCTTAAGTCCCCCTTTAAAATTAAAAGAGCATGGCCAAGCGTGACTGGTTTGAGCATTTAAATTTCAAATATATTAACTGCTTGGGATGTCAAATATAAACTGTTGATTATTAGGATAACCTTGCAGGTTGTTGAGTCTAGATTTTTAATTTCAATTGATGTAATTTGATTTAAATTGAGTTGTAAATTATTTAAAGTACTTTGAGATTGAGATGTTTAAACATCCAATTTGGAATCCAAAGAGGAAGGAACATCCCTTAGGGGAGAGTTCCTATCCATTTGAAGATCCAAATTAGGATGAAGTTTAAATATCCAAAGAGAAAAGATAACACCCCTATTCGGGGGGGAGTTTCTTTTCATTTGGATATCCAAACCTGACGATCCAAGGAGTTCTAAGGAGATGAAGAAGTGAAGAACGAGAAGAATCTCAAATCTCAAAGTCACTTGAGTCTTAGGAGTAGAATCCGGGTTGTAGTCAGTGGTACCCGGCCACTTTACTTTACTGCAGACCCTGGGTTGTATAATTTAAAGACACTTGCCTATGGACTTTCATTTTGAATATTTATTTAATTGATTTAATTATTTAATTGATTTGATTGATGTATTGATTGCGATTAAGGACCCGCATGCTTTTAGTAGTTTATTTGGCGTTCTTGCATGTCGTATTTGATTTAGCCTGGAACCCGATCGGAGGCTCGTGAGGGTACGGTCATTAAATTTTTCTACTTAAACAAAATTTAAAATTTTTAAGCTCAGATAGAAACTCTAACGCTCTTAAGAAGTAAGCCCGGACTCGCCGGGAGTTTTTCATGCATTCATATTGAACTTTTCTCTACCTTGTTAGGCACCTCCCCGCCTGCGGGTTCTGGCAGACCACCTGACCTATTAGGGTGCAGTTCTGTCCAAGGGGATGTTGTGCAATCTCTAGGATAAAATCTATTTTTAAGCCTGATTTTAAAATTGCTACATTTTGATTTAAGCATTTCATTGAGTCAACTAGCATGCATTGCATTAGATACAAATTAAAAATTGAGTCTAAACCTTTAATTACATTTCTAGCTTAAGCATTTAACCCAACATATGTCAAGGGGTCAATTAGGATATGCTCTAGATGTCGACCCCTATTCTTTAAACCAATCTTAATCAATGTCTCTAACCACTCTACATTTTAAAGACTTGACTCATAGTTTTAAAGCGTTTAGGTGGTTTAGCTGGCTCCCCAATCCAGGCCGGGGTAAGTCCAGGATTGCATTGCATTAGTTAGGTTTCGGGTCACTGGTTCTTAGTACCCATTTTAGACTTAGGTTCTTAGGCATGCCTTCAATTTTAAGACCTCAATCTTTCGGGAATCTGATTCCCACCTTCTAATAAAATTGACCACTCAAACATTAAAATATCTTTCAATCTAATTCAAGCCCAACACTTAGGATTGTTTGAGGTGTTTCTGAAGTGATTCAGAATCTTAAAGCACCTCCTACTTTTCTTCCTTTGACTCCAAAAAGAACTGCTCAACCTTGAACCAATCTTATTTGAAAATTCAAGTCCTTAACCATCTTTGATATCAATCTTTGAAATCTTAAATAAAATTCGTATCGCTATTTTAATCGAGAGTATTCGTAGGAAATTTTCTGGTTTCCTACGATGTAATTAACTACGAGGGCTTGCGCTCGTAGGAGATTTAGAAACCCAGACCTGATTTCAAAATTAAGCTTTTTCAAAACCTTCAATTAATTATCTTTGGGAAATTCAAAAGTCAACGATCATTATCGTCATTTTTAAACGATCGATAACAGACGATATCTTCTTTCTTTAGAAAGATATATCGTTCTATTATTGTAACTTTGATTATGAAATTAATGATCTTTTTACTAGATTATTGTAATTAAACATTGGATTTAACATCATTCTGATTCTTCGGGATCATATGTTGTTTCTCCTTGAGTTTAACTACGATAATCAGGGTAAATCAAGATTTATAATCTGAACCTATTAGAGAACGATATATTCACCTTCCGAGGTGATATATCATTCATAATAAGTGTTCGATTATAAAATTTTAAATTCCAGAAATTAAATGTCCCAAAGAAAATTAAACACTTTTTCAAAACTATTTTTTTTCAATAAAACACACCCTTGGCCTACAGTGATCTTGCTCTAGCGCCAACCCGCAACTCTCCGATTGTCCACACTTCGTCGTAAACCCTCCCTTGCTCGCGTCCGCGCCCGAACCCACGCCCTCACCGTGCCCGTGCCCGCACCCTCGCTTGCACCCAGCAAGCCGTACTCTCTCTCACGCACTCGTCACATTGTCTGTAGGCTCTCTCGCTCTCTCCCCTTTGCTAGCACATGCTTTCACCTAAACTCACTCGAGCTTGATTGTATTCCAGGTTAGTGGGTCGGGTTAGGGTCAGCTGAATTGGACCCGAGTCAATTTCAGGTTCGACCCTAATCCAATCTGAATACCCATTTTGACACCCTACTTATATATATATATATATATATATATAATTTTAAAAAATATATATTGAATATTTTTATAACAACTTTCAAAGTTATTTATGTGCTTTATAATTTATTTTGAAAAGTTATACACATGACATCAAATCATATAAATATTTTTATAAATTTTATATGTATGTAAATAAACATATAAATTTATGTATTTATATATATCTTATCGTTTATTTGGGACGACTATAGTTTTTTATAAACGTAATTTTGAAACTGTTATAAAAAATAACTTTTTTAAAATCATTTGTAGAAATTAACCTCAAAGCATAAAAATTTCTTTAAAACACGGAAAACAAAACAGTAAGAAAATGTTCTAAAATAAAGCCTTAATCAATCATTAAAATAATGATAAAACTGAAATTTTTAACTTGAAATTTTATTATGAATTTTAAAATTGGCTGAATAGAGAGAAGACCCAAGGCTTTGCAAATATATACAATTAGCATTTTGATTTTTGAATGCCAACACATAGTTCTAACGGGATTTGGATGAGTTATGTGTGTTACTCTGTGTATGAGGTCATGAGTTGCGTGCTCGCACTAGTATGTTCACATGATGGCTCTATTCTTGGAAAAATTATTCTGTTCGGATATCAGATCGTCTGGAGGCGAATCAGAATGTGCCATATCACCTAGTACACCGCGGTATACAACAAAAAATTGATGCGAGGCATTCTAATTTGTCTCCAAATGATGTCCATATCCGCACAGAATAATTATTAACGATCAATAATCTGGATGATTCTGAAGCCAAGAGAGGACAGCCATAAACTATTTACCAGTTATCTTTTTACACGTGTACCTTGTTATGTATTGCATTCTTGTTACTAGTGGTTATTAATAGGCCATTAACTCTGTACTAGCGGGTGATGAAATATACAATGATTTCTTAGTATTTCTCTCTTTTCTTTTGCTATGCCTGTTAGTTTAACCACTCAAATAGGTTATCATGGTATCAGAGTGGTACAATCCGTGCGGCTGAATTTTTTTTCTTCTTCTCGGTTCCTTCTTTTCTTCATTCACTTCTCTTTTCGTCTTTTCGTGATCTACCCTTATGGCCGATCTTTCTTCATCTTCTCCCATGGTGGCGAATATTTCTTCGCCAAGTCCGATTGTCATCACTCCTCAACTCAAGTTTTTGATAAGTAATATCAAGAACTTAATTACTACTTCCTTAACAACGGACAACAATCCGATTTGGAAATCGCAGGTCGAAAAAGTTTTTAGTGCAAATGGCTTCAGATAGTTCTTGGATGGCACGATCCCTTTATCAACATCCTCAGTAGAAACTACTTCGCTCAACACCAGTTCTTCGCTTGATAGCTCGCTTCTCGTGGATCACCAATACACGTGCCCGTACACTCCTGCTCAAAATGGAGTGGCTAAACGAAAAAATCAACATATTCTTGAAACTATTCGTAGTTTGCTTATTCACTCAAATGCTCCTCCAACCATGTGGGTTGAGGCATTACATTGGTTGGGTTGAGGCATTACATACAGCTATATACATCATTAATCGTCTGCCTACTATCACTCTTCAGCACAAAACTCCATTTAAAAAATTATATAATAAAGTGCCAACTTACACTCATCTAAAGACGTTTGGATGTTTATGTTATCCCTAGCTACGACCATATTCCAAATCCAAATTATCTCCTCTTTCAAAACCTTGTGTGTTTATCGGATATGCTTCTCAACAAAAAGGTTATCGCTGTCTTGATCCTAATACATATCGGGTCTTCACGTCACAGCATGTTATCTTTAATGAGGATATTTTTCCTTTCCAGTAGTCCACTCAAAATCACAATGATAAAACTTCTTCTTCAAATTTATCCGTTCCTCCTTTGCTTCTTGTTCCTGCTTCTACCATGTCTCCACCAGCTAGTCACACTACTAATGAGCAATTTGTTCCACCCAATCTGGCAACAATCCCATCATCTCAAACTTCTTCCCCAAACCTACAACTCAACAGCCCTATTCCTCGGGCACCTACTCCTCATCCCACTCCGCCACCAATATGTTGCACCCATTCTATGCATCCCATGTAAACTCGACTTCAAACAGGACATCTCAAACCCAAACTTGTATTTGATCTTGCCCATCAACTCACTGAGCCAGATCCTACTTCATATACTCAAGCCATTAAATCTGAACATTGGCGTACAACCATGTCTCAAGAGTTTCAAGCATTACAATCCCAAGGTACCTGGGAATTGGTTCCCTCGCTACCAAATCAACATATACTTGGATGTAAATGGATGTATCGCACAAAATTTAATTCTGATGGCACGATTTCTCGATATAAGGCTCGTCTGGTAGCCTTAGGCTACAATCAAGAATTTGGATTAGACTATACTAACACATTTAGTCCTATAGCTAAAATACCAACTGTTCATGTGCTTATCATCCTTGCCCTTCATCACAAATGGCCAATACATCAATTAGATGTATCAAATGCCTTTCTGCATGGTACATTAACAGAAACAATCTATATGAAGCACCCACCAGGATTTCTAGATGTCAAACATCCCACACACGTCTGCAAATTAAATAAAGCTCTATATGGCCTCAAGCAAGCCCCACGTCAATGGTTCGAGACTCTAACTGGATTTCTTCATCAATGTGAGTTTACTACTAGTCACTCTGATCCCTCTCTTCTCATATATAAAAAAAATCAGACCATTCTTTATGTTTTAATTTATGTTGATGATATCATTCTAACCAGCAACAATTCTTCTTCCATCAATCAACTTCTAGACAAACTCCATCGTCGGTTTAACATGAGGAACTTGGGTACGTTATCTCAATTTCTCGGCATAACAGTGGAAACCACACCCACCGAACTTCTTCTACAGCAATCTCGTTATACAGAAGATATCCTGGCTCGGGCGGGAATGCAAAACAGCAAATCAGTTGCTACACCAACTTCCATCAAGACCAACAATTTATCTCAATCACCGTCTTTTACTAATCCTAAACTTTACCGGCAGTTGGTAGGTGCATTACAATAGTTAAGTCTCAATAGGCCAGATATTACCTATGCTGTCAACAAAGCCTGCCAACACATGCACCTGCCTACTGAGTTCAACTTTGATGCTCTCAAACGCATCTTAAGATATATCCGAGGCACTATTCACTATTCTCTACCTATTAATGGCTCTTCCATGACTCTACGATCCTATGATGACTCGAATTGGGCAGGTGATCAACAAGATCGCAAATCTACAACAGGATATTGCAATTTTCTAGGTAATACTCTCATATCATGGAGCGTCAAGAAACAATCCACTATAGCTCGATCATCCACTGAAGCTGAATATCGAGCTATTGCCACTGCAACGACAGAAATCAAATGGTTGCGCCGCCTTTTACAAGAACTTGATACCCCTCAAATTGAACCATCCATTCTCTACTGTGACAAAACTTCGGCCATGCCTTGGCAAACAATCTAGTCTATCATGCTCGCACAAAGCATATAGAGATTGATTCTCACTTTATTAGTGAATGCATAAAAGATCGGAGCATTCAAGTACATCACATCTCCTCAAAAGATCAACTTGCGGATCTCTTTACCAAATCTTTACCTATATCCAGATTTAAGATATTGGTCACCAAGCTGATTGCCTCTACCGAAACATCAGCTTGCAGGGGGTATTAATGATCAATAATCTGGATGATTCTGAAGCCAAGAAAGAACAACCATAAACTATTTACCAGTTATCTTTTTACACGTGTACCTTGTTATGTATTGCATTCTTGTTACCAGTGATTATTAATAGGCCATTAACTCTGTACTAGCGGGTGATGAAATATACAATAATTTTTTAATATTTCTCTTTTTTTTTTTTTTGCTCTGCCTGTTAGTTTAACCACCAAACAGGTTATCAATAACTTCACCTATTCTTAATGCCGCCCCTTACGTGCATTGCCTTTTGTTGTTTATTTTGTCCAAAGCGTACTACACGTGATCAGAAGAATGAGCACATCCTGTTCTCATCCTGGCTTTATACTGTACTATATGTAAAGCACCATATTAAACCCATGCGTTATTTGCCAATTTTGTTTTTCATATGAATCATCGAATTGATTAACATATTAGTGATTAAATAAAACAAAATAATAATTATAATTTGTGAATGAAAAAAAAATTTATTTTTGAATATTCTGATGCGATGGGCTTCAAAATCATTAAATTTTTGTTAAAATTAGTGTTGTATATGATATCAAGATTTGTTATTAACAAAGTTCAAATTCAAAAATTTTAAAGCTCATTCGAGTATATTTTGCATTAAAATATTCTAACACTATATTTTTTCTAGGCGTATATAATATATAAATTGCATATCTTTTAAGTTTAATTATATTTAAGTATATTATTGAAGTTTTACTAAAAATATTTTTTGTTTTTTATTCATTGAAAGTATAGTTTCATTAACACTTAAAAATTAGTGTGATAGTCGACATAGACAATATAAGAGTGAAATTGATATTTATGTGCTCAGGAAGCTAATTAGAGTGTTTGGAACAACGGTTGTTTTTTGTATAGGTGATTGTAAAACTACTGCAAAGAAATTAATTTTTTTAAAAGTTTCTCTAAAAAAGTAGCTTCGTATTGCATAAATTTTTCTAAACCCAACAAGAAAATAGTTGTCAAACAAAGATATGGATGCGGCAAAGCAGTAAAATAAATTGTTTCGAACAGACCCTGAACCTATGTACAAAATCACCTAACGACAAACACGCTCAGTTGACCGGCATTCGATGTCAAATATTTTCACTAAGTCGTCCAACATCTGCCATTGAACAATATCTAATGCCTATCGACTATCGATATAGCTCAGTGTCCCCTTCTCAAATATATATATATATATATATATATATATATATATATATATATATATATATATATATGAATCTTTCATATAAAGATCCCATCTCTCATGAAAGCGACCCTAAATTTCTTTGTAATTTCACATTTTAATCTAATATTGAAAATTTTTTTTGGGGACATTTAAGCCAATTAAGACAAACTCACACACTCATTACATTTGCAAGATCGACCTCAAAACCTCTCAACCAATAGATCAAGATGAGCTGTGAAATCATAAGCCTTCTCTCTACCGTCATTAATATTGCAATACGCTATAAGATAAATAGATTAATTTATTCTGATATTTATGATAACAAAACTAGCGAGTATGGAGTTTGGAATTTCGAACACGATTATCACATCAGTTACAAGAGATGTCAGCTCCTCACACTCAATTAGTCTATAAGAGCACATCACCAGCTTCTAAAGTCGTTCGGCCTCACCCATAAAAAGTCTATAAATTTCAAGTCGATATAAATAATAGTAGCATATACTAATTTTAATTTCATCATAATAATTTTTTTTATTATTATATTTATGTTGATATATGTATAATATGTTCTAATCAAATATTACACTTAAATTAAAATAAATTAAATAATTCATCCTTTTTAAGAATAAATCTCATCTATATTGATAAAAAATGTCTATATATAAACAAGCAAAGAAAGCAATAAAAAGTATTAAAAAAATTTAATAAATAGGATGTATTACTATAATAAATATTATAAATTTTTTACTATAAATATTAGATATATGGCAACATTTATATGGTAATATAATAATTTCAATAATATTAGCAAAATTAATAATTCCACAGCTTAAAAAAAACGGCACTTTTTTTGGTTGTGCAGTTGGATGAATCAATGGAAAAACTACGAGGCCAGCATTCCTCTCTACGGCTCTCTCTCATCTCTTCTGCCTTTACAATTTTTTGATTTAGCCTTAAGAGTTCAGAGATAAAAAGCCCTCACACACTTTGATTTGGTCTTCAAAGGGAAGGAGGTCCCATGCGCATGAACCATCCTTTCCACTACACCCTCAAAAGCTCCAAAAAAATAGAGAAAGGACTTATAAAAAACACCTCTTTTCCTTTCTCATTGCCTTCCAACAACACAAAAACCCTGGTGGCTATCCCACTAAGCAAGCAAAATCCCACCAAAACTTCTTATTAAGGGAACCTTTGATGGAGGAGGAGAAGAAAGAGGCAGCAATGGCTTCTCAAGGACTCAGCAAGCCATGTATTCTTGTCATTGGTACTAAGAGTTCTCAATCCTATTAACCGTTTATATTTCTTTATGTATTAAATGGATTGATGAAGTTTTCTTTGTTGAACAGTGGTTGCGAGTGTGGAGAGGTTTGCTTACAAGGGGGTTTCATCCAACCTAGTGACTTACCTCACCGGCGGCAATGTCAAGATGAGCGCTTCGGCGGCGGCGAAGACTGTGAGCAGCTGGAATGGAGTGACGTCTATGCTTCCTCTTATCAGCTCGGTGCTTGTGGATGCTTACTGGGATAGATATTCAACTATCACTTCATCTTCCCTGCTTTACATTGTGGTGAGGGTTTATATAATAATGTCTCAGACATTTTTTTTAAAGTCGATTTGAGTGACAAATCTGTTTTAACTTATGCTATGAATTATTTCATTTGTAAGAAAAAGTTCATGCAGGATTGATATATTGTGTGAAAAAATTAGCAGAGACAGAGAGCTCTCTAAGGAGTCTGAGGGTAAGAAAAATGGAAAATTGATGAATTCTCTCATAATCTTTATGTAATCCATTCTGCTTTGGCTAGATTATGCACTAGCTACATATTTTTTATCTTCCTAACTATCAAGAAATCACTTAGAAATGGATTGGTGGGTAAAGTTTGATCTTATCTCTTGAGGTGAATAAGACCTCGATTGGAAATAGAATTTGGTGTAAGCCAATTGTGAAGAAGCTGGGAAGATGTATGAAATTAGTACTTACCTAACTTCCTGTTAATTATTTTTTGCTATGAAAGTGATTTGTTTATTCAAGTATTGGTTATGAGTTGCTTTTTCAAACCTTGTTGTATCATAATTTTATTTTTATAATGGGGGATGAATAACGAAAAGCTTTTGAGTCTAGTTAAGACATTTTGTTTACTATTTTATGTTTTAAATCATTGTCACATTCCTATTTGATTATAATTTTTAATTATTTTTCAAATTTGTTTAAAAAATAGATGCTTATAAATGAATTTTTAAGGTATGATAATTATAAGAAAATTATTATCTAATTTTTTTAAACAGAATTGCTACTAGTGCACTATCTTTACAGCTACGGCCTTGTGCTTTACATTTTTCATTTATTATATTATTTTTTAGGGACTTGTGGGATTGACGTCATGGGCATTATTAGATGCATGGATGCCAATCTATACACTGTTTCTTCCACTCTACTTGATCTCAATAGGCCAAAGTGGATATAATCCATCCTTACAAGCATTTGGAGCAGACCAATTGGAGCTTGATGAGGATTGCAGAGAAGAGGAGAAGGCCAACAAGAAGAGCTCATTCTTTCAATGGTGGTACTTTGGCATATGCACAGGGAGCCTCTTAGGGAATTCAACCATGTCTTATATCCAAGACAATTTTGGCTGGGGTCTTGGCTTTTCTATCCCTGCAGTAGCCATGGCTTTATCTGTGACATTTTTCTTGTGTGGATCTCGTTTTTATGTCCACAAACAGACCAAAGTTCAGAAAAAATCGCTTGATGGCATCATCAAAGCTGCAATGGCGTATTTTTCAAAATTTGTTTCTCCAAAGATCTCCTTACCTTCACAAAATGATGAGTTTGTTGAGCTCGAGTAAGTTTTATCTTGGATTTGCTTCTTAAATCACATCAAATTATTTAAGAAAGTCATTATATTCCACCTTCTAGTTTAATTTCTTTGCTAATTAGTGCATCTGACATAGTTTGGTAGGAAATCAAAAGTGACTGCTCAAGAAATTGTGAAGTATTAAGGATCACTTGTGGATCCAAGTTAGATAAGATATGCCAATGACTAAATCAATTTTATATACAGAATCTTAAATTCATAGATGAAGATCAACTATTTATTTTGTTTATACTAATATATTTTTTACTTACCAGATGCGTGGACTAAACTGAATACCATCACATACTTCAACAAAAATTATAAAAGACAGATTTTATATAGTTCAAAGTTCGATGCTCTTATATTCACAATGAGATGATTTAAATATATTACTGAAGTCATAATTATAAATATGATTCTCTTTTACTACCCCGTTCAAAAATTCCTCAAGGATACACATGTAGAGTCAAAACATTCCTAGAATCTTAAGCTAAAAATTCGAGCTCTGAGATTGGTGTTTATGAAATTTCAATGGAAGAACGAGTCCTTAATCCTTAGTAGTTATCGCACTCTACAAACATTCAAAACAATTTGACCTTTACCAAGTTTTATGTTTGATGCATGTTCTCTCTGTGTAGATTACAACAAAAATCACTTCGAGAAGACTTCGATGACTCAAAAACTTCAGATACATTTGTTCTATCAATGGACAAATCTCCAGGCATTGCAAAAATGATTCTAAAGCTACTGCCAATATGGATAGTGCTTCTTATGTTTGCAGTAATATTTCAGCAACCAGCTACATTTTTCACAAATCAAGGCATGGTAATGAAACACAACATTGGCAGGAGCATTGTAATCCCTCCTGCAATGCTTCAGAGTGCAATAACTATATCAATTGTAATGCTGATGCCTCTATATGATAAACTCATAATCCCCTTATCTCGCTTGATAACACGAAATGATAAAGGCATTACTGTGCTTCAAAGGATTGGAATCGGTATGCTTCTTTCAATTGTTGCCATGGTGGTGGCTGCTTTTGTTGAGATGAAAAGGCTTGAAATTTCAAAGAGAGAAGGGCCATTTGAAGAACCAGATTCAGTGAAGAAGCAGCTGAACATTTTTTGGCTGCTGCCACAATACATTCTATTAGGAGTTTCTGATATATTCACAGTGGTTGGGATGCAGGAATTTTTCTACAGCCAAGTGCCAAAGACTATGAGAACAGTAGGGATTGGACTCTATCTCAGCGTGTTCGGTGTGGGAAGTTTTGTGAGTGCGCTGCTGATATCAATGGTGGAAATGTTCACTGCTAATTCTGGGAAGGATTCAAGTTGGTTCTCGAGCAATATGATGGAAGCTAAGCTTTACAATTACTACTGGCTTCTTGCTTTGCTGGCCTCTTTGAGCTTCTTCATGTTTGCTTCTGTGTGTAAATATTACGGAGATGGAACTGCTGCTGATGCTTCTAATGGAGATACAAAATGATTAGTAGCAATTCTGTTCTATGGCTCATCTTACTTCTCTTCTATGTTCATAGTGCATAAAGCTTTGATTCTTTGAGAGTGCTGCTTCCTCTGAAAGGGATCTAAGATGAGCAAAGATAGATATCTGATCTATTTGATTGAATGCTCGTGTATATTTTTTCCATTGTAGGCTGATTTGACTGTATTAGAAGACTGCCATTGCTTCTGAAGGAGATAGGGGATGAGCAGTTGTGTTGCTTAGTTTAACTTCTTCTTGTACTTTTATTTGTTTTTTCTTAGTTTAAAGTGGTTCATTTGGGTGTTTTGAAAAGCAATCCATAACTTTTAACTTGCACCGGAGAAAAATTGTAATTTGTTATAGTTATATCCATCGCAAATTTAGTTACAAAGACCAAATTGTAACGGATACTAGCATTACAAAACCAATCGCTAAAGAGTTTGTTAGTATCTTCAATGAGAAAGAAGCACTTTCTTCTTGAGCTTTTTGGGAGAGGAGAAAGGAGAGAGAGGGAAGGGGAGAGGGAGAGAGTTGAATTCAACTTCTTATTTCTTAATCATATCCACTATTACAGTCTATAGCCTCTATTTATAGGCAACAAAAAGCTACACCAATGACAATACAAGTCATTCAAGAAACTAAAAAATGTACAATCCTAAATTTTGGACCAATATCCAACAGAGTTTATAATGAAAAGTTTGTGACCAATCTATTCGGTTGCAAATATCACTTGCAACGAGAACTTGTTGCAAAGAGGTTGATCTACTTAGTTTCAGGCGGTTCTTAATTTACCACCAGTGCCAATTGCAAAGGCTTGAATGATATAGCCATATTTTTTGCTACATTTTCCAATTTATACACCTGCAATTTCAACAATCAAGTACACATTTTATTCAGTTCTACATCATAAAAAATTTCAAACGAATTCTCAACCATACAATTCAATTCAAGATTCAAATCGAATTATTACTTAGTCATATCCATTTGATTTTCATTTCACAAACAAGCTGATGCAAATATATAGTTAGGTTTTCATTTCACAAACAAACTAATGCAAAGATAAAGTTGTTTCAGTTATAAATATACAAATAGTTTAGTTCAACATTTATAACTGTTGCGTCTTGGAATATTCGCAGTGGTAGAATGATATATGTCGCCAAAAAATCATCTTGATTGAACACGAATCTTGATGTGAAATTAAAATTAAAGAGTCAGAAGCTTCAAAAATTAAATTCATAATAATCCGAACTCCAATTTTAGCAAACTTATAGTCAAATTGATCATCTCAAAGAGACAAATCCAATGACACCAAATTCAGTTCAATCCGAGCCCAAATGAGCCCAAATCAAAGGACCAAAACACTATTAGAAGCTTCAAAATATTAATTGGATGACCAAACAATATCCAAATATGACATTCTTATAGTCAAATCGAGCGGCCCGACGAGACCGATCCAAAAAGTCCAAGATTGCTGAATGCTAACATCATTAAGGCACTTAAATGCTTGATAAATACTGTATGATCAAGGGAACTAATACCAACCGTCTGATGGAACACAAGCAACCTAGCTTTCATCTCTCCATATTTACTAGCCATGTCACTCCCAGAAAACTATAAATAACTCCTCATTCTTCACATGGAGGAGAGGGAAGAAAAGGAGAAAACTTAAGAGCTCTCTTGCTCCCTCCATCTAGTGCTGCCACCGCCAGAGTTCTTGCCGACCACCGTCGCTCATAGACTATGGTCATTCCAACCACTGTCGCCCCCTGACTATGGTCCCTCTAAGCACCATCGCCTGCCAACTACGGTCTCTCTGACCACCATCGCTCGCTGACTATAGTCCTTCCGACCACCATCGCCCATCGACTACGGTCTCTCCGACCACTGTTGCCCACCGACTACGATTTTAATGATCAAACGAACATGCCAACACTCTCTTAAGAGTAGCTATCATGTCATTCTCTAACTATTATATGCAGTAAGTCAACGCCCTCCTTAGAATAAGGGCATTATTTGTAATCAACCATCAATACTAGTATAATCATTTCAACTGGGCCAGACCCCGTGGTTTTTCCCCTTTTCAGAATTTTTCACGTAAAAATCTTGATGGCTTCTATGAATGTTATACCCTACTCTTTTGATGTCTTTTATGAATATTATACCCTACTCTTTGTACAAAGCTAGGATGCTAAACTTTATATCACTCTACCGCAATGACTATTCCAGGACACAATAATAACGATAGTCCACTCGCTTATATTCTTTAAAAGAACTCAGTTTATTTAACAACTACTTGTCATCGTTGTCATTTTCATCATCATCGTCGTCGTCGTCGTCGTTTTACATCATAATCATCATTTTTAACTATGCTTAGATCACCTTATTTCTCTTCTTCTTCATTTTCTCCGCTGTTCTGTTATTGCTTTTCTTCTAGCTTGTTTTGTCTCAAGCAGCTAAGGTATTTTATCATGGTATCAGAGCCCTCTGCATAATCGATATAGACACTCCTCAACATTCTTCTACAAAAACACCACCTACCTCGATACATCCTAAAACCAACACACCACCCATTCCTCCATCCCACCCTCCACCTCTCCAGCCAATATATCACCAATTCCTACTCCACCACAAAGCTCCTCTCTCTCACTGTCATCCAATGCCCATTCTCCTCTTTCCAACAACTCTCATCTCTCCAATTCTTCATCCTCCTCTCTTCCCAGCTCATCAGCTCCACCACTACAACGCCATCACATGATCAGCCGTCTCCACACCGGTTCCTTAAAGCCTCAGCAAATTCTTGACCTCCACCATATTGTACAATCCCCTCCACATATAACCACTTCCTATACTTCTGCCCTCAAAGATCCTAAATGGTGTCAGGCCCTTTCTGATGAATTCAATGCCTTCCAAGCTCAAGCTACTTGGATCCTTATCCCTCCTCAACCTCATTAAAATGTCATAGGCAACAAATGGATTTTCAAAATTAAGAGGCACTCAGATGGATCAATTGCCTGATACAAGGCACATCTTGTTGCCCAAGGCTACAAACAAGAGTATGGGATCAACTATTATGAGTCGTTCAATCCTGTTCCAAAATCTCCAACAATCTGTCTTTTTCTTACGGGTTCTCTTCATTTTCAGTGGCCCATTCTTTAACTCGACATTGTTAATGCCTTTCTTCATGGTTAGTTAGCCGAAACAATTTTCATGTCTCATCCTCAAGGCTTCCATGATCCACAATATCCTCACCATGTTTGCCTTCTAAAAAAAGCTCTCTAAACAAGCTCCTAGGCAATGGTTTGTCACTTTCTCCTCTTATCTAAAGCTTCATGGCTTCCATTCGAGCATTGTTGACTCCTCTCTAATGATCTACAACCTTACCAATATAAGAGTCTACATCCTTATTTATGTTGAGGACATTTTGATCATCAGAAATAATCAAGCCTTCATCACCGATCTGCTTTCCAAACTTACACAATGCTTCCATATGCGGAACCTTGGCCCACTCTCCAGATTTCTTGGTGTTGATGTCACCCATCACAACAACACTTATCTTCTTACCCAACAATCCTACATAATGGGTCTTCTTCACACAGCTGGAATGCAAAATTGTAAACCACTACTCAACCCGCTCCCTTCCAAAAATTTCCTTCAGCAACCAAACTCCAACAACCCTTTCATAATCCTTCCTTGTTTCGGCAACTTGCAGACTCCTTACAATACCTCACCTCTATGTGACCTGACATAGCCTTTGTTGTTAATAAAATATGTCAATATATGCTTACACCACTCGATTATCATTTCCAGCTACTTAAAAGAATTTTAAGATATATCAAAGGCACTGCTGCTTATGGTTTTCTCATCCAACCTGGTTTTCTTCAACTTCGTGCCTTCTCCGACGCAGATTGGGCTAGTGATTCTACTAACCAGAAATCTACTACAAGTTTTTGTGTATTCCTTGGCCCCAACCTTATCACCTGGAATGTAAAAGAACAAACAACTGTTGCACGGTCATCAGCTGAAGATGAATATCGTTCACTTGTTGTAGCAACCACCGAGATCATCTGGTTAAGACACCTCTGTTTTGACTTTTCCATCAACTTGGACACAACAACTCTCTTCTATGACAACATTTTTGCTCTCTCTATAGCCAACAACCGCTCTATAGCCAACAACCGCATTTCTTATGCTTGAACTAAGCATATTGAGATTGATAACCACTTCATCGGAGAGGCCATACAATCTCAAATCATTTCTGTGCAACATATCTCCTCTACAGATAAGATTGTTAACATTTTTACAAAAGCTTTACCGAATTCTACCTTCTTCAACCTCAGACATAAGTTGACAATCTCTAATACATCAACTTGAGGGGCGGTATTAAAGACATCTTCACCAGTTCCTCTGGCAACCTGATTCAATCCTCACCATTGCTTTTTAACAAACTGTTCTGACATTTTTGTAATTCCTATTTCACTGCTTATGTTTATATATATCTAGAAGCCACTGTAGCTAATTGTAATGATGCTTTGAATATAGATGAGCCAACATAGTTTAGCAGGTCACACTCATCGGTTTAAATTTTTAATACTTAACCCAACAATTATTTAATTGAATAGAAAAATAGTTATGAATGAGTTATTCTATTAAACAGAATAGTGCTGGCAGATAATATAAATTTTAAAAAAATGTTGAAAACATAAATAAACAAGCATTTATTATAATGGAATAGAAATTAACAGATTTCTCTAAGGCTCTTATACCTCTCAAAAGAGCATATATCAAAATTCAAGCCCTTATAGCTTCATGTGCTAACATATCAGAAAGCATGCCCTTAGAGCTCCCAAAATTTAGCACAATAGATATTTAAAAGTTTTTAAAATAGAATTAGAACCTTATAGCTCCCAATGCATTTAGCACAACAAAACCTTCTCCCGACATCAAAATTCTTCAGAAATCACATATTTGAGACAATAAGTACTAATATATAATAGCGATTCATATGAAATAAATAGAAAATAGTCTTAACATAGAATATCACAGAAAGCTATATGGGTAGCCAGAATATTTAATAGACTGAGTATAAACTCACATTTTCTAAATCGACACAAATTATCAGAGATTGTTTAGAACACTATTTTTAAATATTAATTGTACAACAACATTATTTTTTAAGGTCAGAATTATTTTTCAAATTTGTAAGAATAGTAGATTTTCTAACTTATCTGATGAAAATTTTAAAATAAAATACTAAAATATCCACAATATTTATACACTTAACATATCAAAAAATATGTGATGAATTTTCAGTAGATATGAAGTTATCCTTGTTTTGAGATCGAAGATTTATACTTTGAATCATAAAATCTCAAAATTCTCATAATATTTAAAACTTAGATATACATAATATAACATACCTCGATCCGGACAACATCTCGAACTGGGCCAAAAGTAGAAAATAGATCGAAGTAACTTAAACCCAGCTTCCTCTCTAGCTAGAATTTCTTCTCTCTCTCTCTCTTTCTCTATAACCTGTAGCTAAGGGAAGATTTAGATTTTTACATTTTTTATTTTAAGTGGAATTTGATATTTATTAAAAAAAATTGACCTAGCATTGTGGCGCTCCCGTGTGACGTCATTGCTCCAACATTGTTCATAATAAAATGACATAAAACTAAGAGCTTAGCACCTAGCGCCCCCAAACCTAGTGTAACAGTGTTCCCAATGAAAAAAATTCATATTCAGATTCTAGTTTTTTTGGGCCGTTTCAAAGCATATCACATGCACACCGAACATTTCAAACACATACATAACATGTTCAGAACATACAATTTGCTAGCAAGACCATGGGTATGCAAATCAAATGAAATAGAGATGAATTTAAGTTGTTTCTTTCACAAGCACAATACATGAAAAATGCATTATGCGAGTTTGGAGTGCTTGATGCTAAAGCTCTACAAACACCGATTGCTAGCCATTTCAGATTGAGTTTGGCTGATGCTCCGAAATCTAAGATTGGGAATCATACATATGCAAATGTAATGGGAAGTTTAATGTATGAAATGGTGTTTACTCGATCAGATCTTACTTATTTTATTAGCATTGCTAGTCGATTTATGGTGCCACGAGTCAGGCTAGGAAAGTTATCTTTCATGTAATTGTTGACCTCATTTTTGTATGAGGTGAGTAGGACCAATCCAGACCTTAAGATCTTTTCAATCCTTAAGATTAATCCTGACCCTAGGATCAATCTGATCCTAGATCAATCCAGATTCAAATCAATCCTGATCTCAGATCAATCTAGTATCCAAACTATTCTAGACCCTAGATCCTAGGATCATTCTAGAGTCCAAAAATCCTAGGATCTTCCTAGATTTTAGACCTTAGGATTTTACTAGACTTTTAGACCCTAGGATCTACCCTAGACCTTAGGATCCCTCCAGATCCATCTAGATCTTAGGAATTATCTAGACCCTAAGACCTTCCTAAAATCTAGATTTCAGAATCTACCCTAGATCCTAGATCCCAGGATTTCTAGATCTTAGGGTTATTCTAGACCCCAGACCCTAGGACTTCTAGACTCCAGGATCTTCCTAGGCTCCAAATCTTAGGATCTACTCTAGACCCTAGGATTCTTCATAAACTCTAGACCTTAGGATTCCTAGATCCTAGGACCATTCTAGAATCTAAACCCCTAGGATATCTAGTCTCTAGAATTTCTCTAGATTTTAAATTCTAGGATCTACCCATGACCTAGATCTACCCAGACTTTAGATCAATCTAGGTCTTAGGATTCCCCTAGACCTTAGATCTATCCAGACCTCAAATCTATTCAAACTCCAGACCAACCCAGACTTTAAATCAATCTATTCAAGACTCAAATCAATCCAGAGTAAAATTCAATTCAAATCCCTCACCAATCCTGACCTTTAAACAATTCAAATCCAGTTATCATAGCCTTTGACCTTACCTTAATCCTATCTAATCATCTACAATCACCTAAATGATTATAAATGATTTAGATAGTTTAAACTCTATCATTCAAACTCAAAATCCAGCTCAAAACCAGAAATCCAGATCAAATTCCAAGGCTAAAGGTCTAAGTCCTGAATACCTTTTTCAATCAATCTTTAAACATTTCAAAACCCTATCAAATGACCTCTGATTCAGGGTCTGTCAGTTCCACACCGATGTGACATGTCTTTAGAGGCAACCCTCCAAATTTGAGCTCATTCTGAGGTCTCTAACCCCAAAAACTGAATTGAAATCCAAAGGCTGTAAAACCTTTAAATATTTACAGTCTATGCCACTAAACCTGCCACCCAGTGGATTTTGACCCTGGAGCTTTCTCCAAAGCTTCAGATCACTTCCAGGCCCTTGATTATGACCCATTGAGCAATAAACTGCATTTTGTTGGACCCACTTTGACCTCCAATTGACAAGGGTTCAAAATGACTAAAATACCCTTTGGGGGTATGAATAGTCACTTTGAACCAAATGAGCTCCAAATCAAATGCAATCACTTCCAGCAAGTTTTAAATATCAAACCAAACTCGTTGGACCCAAAACCAGCCTCTGGGTCAACCTGGTTGACCAAATCAACCTAGGTTGACCAAGAAGGCCCTTTAGGGTCCAAATAGGTTATTTTGACCAAATGACCTCCTCAAATCTTGGGACCACCTCCATTGGTCTCCAAATATCATTTTGAATATGTTGATCTCATTCCCAGACCCTGGACCCACCTGGTTGATCAAGTCAACCAGGGTTGACCTAAAGGCCCATTAAGGGCCCAAACAGGTCATTTTGATCAAATAACCTCCCCAGACCTTGAGACCACCACCAGTAGACTCAGAATGTCATTCTGAACTGGTTGGACCCAATCCCTGACTCTTGGTCAACCTGGTTGACCCAATCAATTAGGGTTGACCTAAATGGCCCTTTAAGGGCCTAATAGGCCCATTTGACTCAAATGACCCATTCAAACCCTAGAACCACTTCTACCAGACTTTAAACCTCATCTTAAATTGCTTCAGCTCAAACCCTGGACCTGGGTCAATCTGGTTGACCAAGTCAAACCAAGTTGACCAGTTCAAGCCCTTAAGCTTTTTTATTTTTAATCAAATCGCAGATGCATTCAAACCTCCTCCAAAACTTTGTTAAATTATGTTGATCACTTCCTCTAGTGATTTTGACCCAACTAGACCTTTGACCTGGTCAATAGTTGACTTGGTCAACTATGACCTAAGGTTAACCTAATTTGACTCATATGGATTAAATCAATCATACCCCTAAAATCATATCCTTAAGTCTTCAATTTTATCCCAATATATGTTTCAAATATACTTGGTCATGTCTTGGGTCAAACCCAAGTCAAGTTGACTTGGTCAACTTAACAAAAGTTTTTGCTCAAACCTTTATTTATGAGCTCTTGTTTTAACCCTTAAACATCAAACCTTTGAACCCATCCAAGCAGCTCCGTAGGCATCCTTTCATGCCACCTCACCAGTCAACAAGTCAAGTTGACTGGTCAAACAGTCAAAACAAGGCATTAGGAGGGGTCAAAGTTGGTTAAATGACCTCTTAAGCCTTAATCCTTTAAACCCAAACCATTCCAGCAATCCTAATAGACCCCTAGGCCTTCTCTCATGCCACCCCAGCCGCCATGTGGCATGGGGACCAGTCAAAGTGTCAAATCTAGGTTTTAGGATGGTCAAACTTGGTCAAATGACCTCCTAAGCCTAATCTCCTCTAATCCAAATCCCTCCAGCAGCTTTAACAGACTCTAGAAGCTTCCTAAAACTTATCTTAGCTCTTAGATCAGGATCCTAAGGCTCCCATCACTCCACATGTCCAGGTGAAGACAAAAAGACCTTTCCATGTGGATATCCCTGGGTTGTCCTTGATTTCCCTGCTCCCACCAACTCCAGAGACACATGGCATTCATCTGGAGTCCAGCCAAACTAATCCTAGCCTTCTATTTGATCTGGAGCAGTTAGAATAGGGCAAAACCCTTAGAAGGGAGCTCATTCTAACCATACGACTCTCTCTCCACCATGTTTGGTGTTGTTTGAAAGTGGGTTTTGAAAAATTTTAATCTTCTTTGGGGAATTCAAAATTGATATTAAAAATTTAATTCTAAAATCAAACATTCCATAAAAAATATTACACCACCTCAGGAGGTGGAAATAAAATTTCTGGATGGGGTTCAAATTTAGAATTATAAATTCCACCTTGAATATCGTAACCATATTTAAGAGAGAACTTCGTATGGCCCCTAAAGGGTCAAAATAAAGTTCAGTCAAATATCGAGCTAGGATAATCAAGAGGAGTGATCGTTAATTTCATATTCTAATTCATTTTAATAAAAGATATATCTCCCTAAAGGGAGAAGATATCATTTATCAATAATCGTTCGAACATAACGATAACGATCGTTAGTAATTTAACTTCCCTAAAAAGGACTAATTGAGTTTTGAAAATCAATTTTAAAAAATCAGATGTGGGTTCTAAATCTCCTACGAGCGCAAGCCCTTGTAGTTAATTACATCGGAGGAGACCGGAGTCTCCTACGAAAACTCTCGATTAAAATAATGGCAAAAATTTTGTTTAAAAGATTTTTGAGGAGTGATACCAAGGAGATGAGTTTGGATTTTGAATAGGGATTGAATCAAGATTGAACACTTATTTTGGAATCAAAGGAAGAGGGGTAGAAGGCACTTTGGGATTCTGAAACAATTCAGAGGTGCCTCGACCTAAGCTAAGTGTTGGGCTTTATATTTTGGATTGAGAGAAGATTTAATTTGAGTTGAGCATTTTATTAAAAATTTGGGATTATATTCCCGAAGGTTGGGGTCTTATGACTCAAAAAGAGATCTGCTTCGGATCCTAGCTCTATGTTTGGACATTGGACCACAGTAGTCCGAACCTAACTAATGCAGTGCAAAATCTGGGCTTATCCCGGCCTGGATTGGGGAGACAGCTAAACCACCTAAACGCCTCAAAACCATGAGTCCGGTCTTTTGATGCAGAGTGATCAGGGACGTTATTTAAGATTGGTTTAAGAAGTTGGGGTCGACATCTAGAGCACATTCCTAATTGACCCCTTGACTTATGTTGGGTGGAATGCTTAGACTAAAATGCAATTAAAATTTTAATTTAATTAGTTTCTAATGCGATGCATGCTGATTCAAATTTCCCAATCAGGTATGTATGAGATTTTAAAAAGGCTTATAAAATAATAATTTTTTTTGAAAAGACTAGACGTCCCCAGATCCAGCACCTCATCCTCATAGGTCAGATTATCTGGACTCTACCCGCAGGCGGGAAAGTGTCTTATAGCAAGGGGGGAGAGAGATGCAGTAATATGCATGCGACCTCGGATGATTCTGGCTATTCCCTAAGTCGTTAAGTTTCTATGTTATTTAAATCTTAAAATTTTAAATATTAGTTATGAGTAAAAATACTTTTTGTCCTTAAAGATCCTAACGAAGTCCAGGCTAAAACAAAAATGACATGCAAGTGCCAAAGAACTAGGAAAAACAGGCAATCCTATACGCAATCAAATCAAATTAAATCACATTAAATAATCAAACTAATTAAATAAATGCCCATAGGCAAATTGCCTTGCTTATTACAACCCAGATTTACATAAATTAAAAGTGGCCGGGCACCACTAACAACAACCCGGATTCTAATCCTAATACAGACACAAGTGACCTTGAGTGGGATACTCTCTGTCTTCAACTCCTCGGTCTTCTCCTCCTCGAGCTCCTTGGATTCTTCGTGATCGGATACTCAAATGAAAAAGAGAACTCTTCCCTTGAGGGGAAGGTTACCCTTTCCACTTTGGGTAGTAAAATGATCAAAATTTGGAGTTCCAAATGGATAAGGACTATCCCCCAAAGGGGTATCCTTTCATCTTTGGAATCCAACCTTTGGATCTATGTATCCCAAACTCAAAGTGCCACTTTCATAACTCAATACTCAATCAAATTATATGAATGTAAAAATAAAAATTCTAGACTCTCCTGCAGGGTTATCCTAAGCATTTAAATATTAAAATACATTCCAAGAAGTTATATATACAAACACATCAACCAATTTCAATCACAACATGCAATAAAAACTCAGAAAACCCGGCACATAGTAGAAAAGTAAACACCGGCCTAGCCTAGATCTAGAGTCGGTTGTCCTAGCAAACCATCTAAAGTGTGTGTAGTAGGTCGTGTGGCTAGGGTAGATCCTGAATAGGGTACTTGATTGAAGTTGTTTGATGTTCTGATTAGTTGAAAGGCTTAAGGGAGATTTTAATTGAAGTTTAAGTCTTAATGGTTTAAATTTGATTTTAAAATTGATTTTAATTATTTGTTGAATATCACCTTTGTTGCACACCGAGGCCATGAAGTTTATTTCACCTTCCTTGGGGCTAATTTAATAGCCTCGTAGGCCTGGGTTACCCAGTGGTACCCGATATAATTAAGTGATTTGAGTTTAATTAAGGTTTGAAGAATGATTAATTTTTAATTGAATTGATTGGTTGCTGGTTTTAAAATAAAATTGATGTTTTCTGGAATTTTGAATGATTTATTGAATTTTAGAATTTTTTTGATTATTTTAATCAATTAATTAAGGAGTCAAAAGTTGACATTTTAATTAAAGTTAATTTTATAAGTTTTAGATTTTTAATAAATATTAGACCTTATAATGAGTTGTTAGACTGTTAGCACACTCAATTTGGAGTTTTTTATGAAAAGTTATGATTTTTTAAAGTTTGGGCCTAGATTTGAACTACGGTTGACCAAAAGGTTGACTTTTTGACTTTGAGCAGATTTTGGAGGTTTGACATTTTTAGAAAATACTATAGCTTAATTGGAGTTGATTGACACTAAGTTTGCTCAATTTAGAATTTTCTGTAATTAGTTATGAATTTTCAAAGTTTCACTAATTATTGAATTTTTAAAAATTGCTTAATTAGGAAGGTTTTTATCATTTTGATCCAAACTCATCCCAAACTGCATGGAATCAATCCCAAAGGTCAGGAATGACCCATGGGAGTGTTTCCAAGTGTTTGGAAATTATTTGGGATTTTTAATAATTTTTAATTAATTAATATAATTAATTATTAATTTTCACTAAAAGTCAAATTAAAGTTGAATTAGCAGTCCAATCAAGGGGCTTTTATTTGTCCTAGGTAAAGGACTACATTATGGTTAATTTGAGGTATTATTTATAATTTTTGGACTTAATTTGAATTTATTACATTTTTTTGAAGTTTATGGGCCCTTAAAAGGGCTGAAATTTTGGATAATTAATTTTCTAACTTAATGACCTCCAAATTCTATAAAATTTAAACCTAAGGTTAATCATGCCACTAAGTTTACTATGTTCAAGTTTCACCCCTATTGGGTATGTGTACTAAGAATTTTCTAAGTTTTCTAGACTTTTTCTTAATTATTTTTCCTAGGTATCTCTACTATTCAAATAGGCTTAAAATTTGGTAACCCTGATACATATGCAATCATACCACACAAATTATGTAGCCTAATTCTATAGAAATATGGAGTTATGAACTTATAAAGTTTTGGGTCCAAAATGGACCCATTACTTTTAAAATTCACATCATAGCAATTCAATGGGTATCTGAACCTAAGAAAATTATAGTGCATGCCTAAGATACCCAAATACCTTTCACCAAAATTTGGGGCTCAATTGACCACTGGATTGTGAGAAAATCACAAAAAACTTATTTCAAAGAAATAAAAATATCTCACAATCCAATAATCAAATCAATTCAAAATTAATTTTAATAAATACTAGGCTAAATTATCTTTCCAACGAGCCCAAAAACATATAATTTGGTGGAGAAATGAATTTACTATGAATTTTGAAAGTTATGACTATTTTTTTAAAATTTTTAAGTCCATTAATAACCGACGCCAATCATTGGCAATGATCGGCGCCAAAACGGCGACGGCGTGTGGCATTTTGACATACAAAGTGTTGTTTATCAACCACCTATCCACACCATCACTAATCCCGAGCCGTCCGATCGAGAAAGATAGAAAATCGGACGACCGAGATCAATTAGGGCCATTTTAGTTCAAAATGAACTAGAAAATTGAAATACTCGTAACTTTCAAAATACTCGTCAAAATTTAACGAAATTTGAAACATAGGCTCATGGGAACATGAAATTTCATTGCCTAGAGTTTGGAGACTCCAAACAATGAAATTTTTGAGCAGTTTCAAATTGAAATTTAAACTTAAAATGAGCATAACTTACAATCTAACCGTCGGATTTTTGAGATCTTGGGCTTGCTGGAAATCTGCAGTGATCCTCTACAACTTTGATGAATACTCTAAGAGCTGGATCGAAAGTTGTATTGGAAAACCCTCTTTCTCTCTCTAGAATGCTCTCTCCTAACTAAAATAGTAATTTGAGGCTTGGAAATGATGGGAAGAAGCTTGGAAAAATGTTGGAGATGGATGGAGAGGATGGGGAAGGCTCTAGGAAGGTTGGAGGCTGCTGGAGTGGGAGCTTAGGTGAAAAATGAGCAAGGATCCTCTCTTAGGTCAAGTTTCCCTTCCCTAAATCCCTTGATTTTGAATATATAGTTTAGATTCAATTAGGGAGGGCATAGATGAGTGCCAAGTGTCCCCTAAGCTATCCAAAGCTATAGAATAGTGTTGGTGGTGAGTGTGACTTATCTTGGTCCATGGAAAGGGGACCATAAGCCTTTTCCCCCATTTGGGTGAACCAATGCTTGGCTTGGTTTAAGGGGTTGGCTTAGGGCCTCTTAAGAGAGGGAAATGGTCCATTTTCCAGCAAATTTGAGAAGGTTTTGGATTGAGATAAATGTTTGCCAAGGTGGCATTGTGATGTGGCCATGGTTTGGCTCTTTCTCATGGGTTTAAAGGGGTTTGGAGAAGGTTTTGACCCCTCCAAATGGGTTGACCAAGCCAACCCAAGGGGAAGCTTGACTTGGAAAGTTTTGGACATGTCAAGGGTGTCCAATTGAATGATTTTGAGGGATTGATTTGATTTAAAATGGGTTCAAGCATTGAAATTGACCGTAATGTGGGTTAAAGGTTGATTTGGTCAACCATAGTTGACTTGGTCAACTTGGTCAAACCATGAGTTAACTTTGGGTCAAAAGGTTCAAATGAGTATTTTAAGATCAATGGAGGTGGTTTCATACATTGGTAAGATCATTTGGATTGAAATTGACATTTGAAACCTTAAGGGGCATTTTGGTCAACCTTAGTTGACTTGGTCAACCAGGTCAAATCAAGACTTGAGTTTGGGCCCAATGTATTCCTAATGATATTTAGGATCCATTGGGATATGTTTTGAAGGTTGATATGGGAAGTTCATGTTGAACTTTGGGGAAAAGACCAAAAACCCCTATAAAGGGCATTTTGGTCATTTTGACCCCTGGTCAACACTGGGTCAAACTGGGTCTGGAAAAGTGCAATTTACTGGTCAACCAATCATAGCAAAAGTGATAACTGTGATTGGAGGGTTTGGAGAGGGTCCCAAGGTCAAATTGCTCCGGATGGCAAGTCTAGTGGCATAGGCTGTAAATAATTGAAGGTTTTGTAGCCTTTGGGAAAAGATTTAGTTTGAGGGGCTAGGAGTGTTAGATTGAGCTCAAATTTGGAGGGTTGATCCTAGAGATATTTTTAGACAACATGAAATTGATGGATCATGATTTGAAGGTCACTTGACTAATTTCTAGGTGACAGAAAGTTCACCTAGAAAAGATTTCAGGACCTAGGTCAGACCTTGAAGGTTTGATTTGGAATGTTGGATTTGGGTTGGATTTAAGAGTTAAATGATTGACCTTGAATCATTCATATCAATGGAAATCAAATGAATGATTGAAATTAATTGGATATGATTTAAAATTTGATTGAATGTTGATTGAAGGCTGGATTAAAGATTGAATTAAAAGGTAGAGCAGAGTTTGACTGGGATTGAATTGAGTCTTTATTAGGACCTTTATGACTGAGGGGTGGACACCTCCCCATTATTAGATCACTAAGAAGAAACCCAAGTGTGTCCTAGTGATCTCATACAAAAATGAGGTCAACACACCATCAGCTCCCAAAGCCCAAACTTCCTTTCCATTGAGCTTTCCAGGAGTTTCTCTAGGTTTCCCAAGCAAAATCCCACCGTTAAAAGCTTGCCGGCGGCGTGCTCTCTGGCGAACTTGAGTTAAATCCATCTTAGGCATTTAACTTTCGATCCAGGCGTTGGAAGCTCGAGCGATCTTCTACAAATACAAGCATGGACAGACTACAATTTCAGAAAATCTAAAATCTCCTCAATCCAACGGTTAGTTTCCCTTAAAACTCTAACCCAAGTCTAAGACACTTAGGAGAAATTAGCATTTTGTAAAGCTCTTTTTAAGCTGAAATTTTACATCCTCATTAATGCTCTTCATTAAGAGAGTCTATGTTTAAAATTTTGAGTTAAATACTTGAGCCATTTGCGAGAACAGGCCAAAAAACACGTTCTAGGGCTCTTACGCGTAGCTCATGCGAGAGAATGTTTTCTGGACTATTGATCATTTGTTCAACGGTCCAGATCACGTTGTTTGGGCTTCTATCCTACCGAGGTGGTCAGCTTTGTTATTGAAATCATCATCCGGCTGCATCAGAACCATCCGCTCTAAACAGCGGAGCATCCAACGGTGCGGAGAGCTCGCCGATGTGGATTAATGGATTAACGCATCCGCGGCATTGATTGAATAATGATTGTTGGCGGCGCAATCATTGTTAATCAATGCCGCCGTCAATTAATGATTGCCGCGGTTTCCAATGGCCAATCAGACGCTGCCACATAGCCCTCCGCCGCCGCTAGAGGCATTAATTGAGTTAAAATTTTATTTTAAATCAATTTAAATCTATTTTTTTAAAAAAAAATTATATAAAATTAAATATAAATATAAAATTTAACATTTTATATCTAAATTTATATAATTTTATTAACTTTAATTTATAATTAATTTCATGCTAAAAATATTTAGTATATTTTGAATAAATTTAAAATAATAAATAATTAAGTTTATTTAATATTTAATTAAGTGTTAATTTAAATATATATATATATATAAATATATATTATATTAAGTGTTAAGTTAAATATTTTCCAAATTTTAAGTGATATTATATATATATATATATATATATATATATATATATATATATATATTATGATTATAACCATTTAATTAATGATTTAAATATTAAATTTATATTTAAATAGATATTATGTTTAATATTTTTTAAAAAATTTTAAATGTTTATATATCAAAATATTTGCAGTAATCAAATAATTATTTTAAAGTGTTCAATTTAAATTTAAAATTAATTAAAAATATGCTTGATATTTCAAATTTTAATTAATCAAATATTTAAATATTTAGTTGACATTTAATTAAATTAAATCTAATAAATTTTAAAATTTCAATTAAAATGACATTAAATAATATTAAATTTTCAGAAACATTTAAGAATTAATTTAATTTGATTTAATATTTATTTTAAATATTAATTAATTTTAATTTAGGTTAAATGTCTCAATTAAGTTAAAACTTCAAAAAATTACAAGAAATTCACATTAAATTATAAAAATCTATATAATATCTTAAAATTTTCAGAAATTAAGAATTTTAATTTAAAACAATTTTTAAAATTTAAAACTTAAATATTTTTTATTTAATTTGAATTACTTGAATATTTTAATATTTAATTAATATTAAATTAAATATTTTATCAAATATTTTGAAAATTTTAAAATTCACTTTCAAATTATTTTTAAGGTCAGAGGATCTCTCAAGACTGTTTCAAATTATTTTTATAATATTTTGAATTAATTTATTTAAATATATATGTATAGGATTATATAGATATACATATGTTTTAAAATCTATTTTAAAATTATATATATTTAAATTTTTTTTTTTTAATTTTAGAGATCCCTTAAAATTTCAAACATAAATTAAACGTGATTGAATGGAATTAATGTGGATGATTAATGAACAGTCATACTTTGATTGTTCACTAATCTTGTCTTTAATTACATGTCTTATGATAAGCCATGCATGTTTAGGATACACACACCACACTTAGGGCTCTTTTAGTTCTAGGACATGATTGTGCTGAATGTATGTATACTTACATGTATTTGTGCAAGGGTTAGTTAAAACTTTGATCCAAACCTATTTAAACCTACTGTCATTAAGGACAATAATTAAGGACTTGGTTAGAAAACTTAGAATATTTTCAATAATTAGGATATAATTTCAATTGACTTGAAACTTTGAACACTTAAACATAGTGTCATTCTAAGCCTTAGAAAAATTCTCCACTGGATTTTGAAGTTATTAAGCCCCTTAATTAATTTAATCAAAATCAAAGCTTAATTAAGCCTTAAAAACTTCAAAAAATGTAATAAATCATGATTAAATCCAAAAATTACATATAATGCCTCAAACTGACCAAAATTAAACTCTTAATCAATGAAAAATAAAATCCCCTTGACTGGACCTCAAAATTAAGTTTAATTTAAGTTTAATTGAAATTTAATATTTAATTAATTTAATTAATTAAAAATAATTAAAAATTCTAAAATTCTCTCAAACACTTATAAATCTCTCCTTAGGTCATTCCTGACCTTTGGAGTTGATTTCAAGGAGTTTGGAGGTCATTTGGATTTAAATCATAAAAAAGGCTTTAATTAAACATTTTTTTTAAAATTCAATAAATACTCAAAACTTTAAAAATTCATAACTAATTCAAATGAACTCCAAATTAAGCAAACTCAAAGGCATTCAGCTCATAATATGGTCTAATATTTATCAAAAATATCAAATTTCCAGAAATCAATTAAATTTAAAAAAGTCAATTTTTGGTCAAACCTAGTTCAAATTCAAGTCAAAACTTCAAACCTTCATAATAAAATGTAGAAAAATTTAATTTCAGTATAGTTACTGTCTAACTGATCATATTAAGGTCTAGTATTTTAATAAAATACTAACATTTCAAAAAATGCTTTAAATCAAAAAGTTAACTTTTGACCCTTTAATTAAATGAATAAAATAATCCAGAAAGTACCAAAATTCAACAAATGATCTAAAATTCCAGAAAACATCAATTCAATATTAAAACCAGCAACCAACTAACTTTAATTAAAAATTAATTAACTTTCTAACTCAAGTAAAATTAAATTATTTAATTATATCGGGTACCACTACGAGGCTATTAAATTAGCCCCAAGGAAAGTGAAATAAACTTCACGGCCTTGGTGTGAAATAAAGGTAGTATCCAACAAATAATTAAAATCAATTTTAAAATCAAATTTAAATTATTAAGACTTAAACTTTAATTAAAATATCCCTTAAGCCTTTCAACCAACCAGAATATCAAACAACATCAATCAAATGATCCTATCTAAGACATATCCAAACCACACAGCCTACCTCACACACTTTAGATGATTTGTTAGGACAATCAACTCTAGTCTTAGGCTAGGCCAGTGTTTACTTTTTTGCTACTTGCGTGTGCCGGGTTTTCCGTGATTTTCATTCCATGCTGGTTACTAGATTTAAGTAATTGATGTTGATGTGATTGTTTATTTATTTACTGCACTCTACGTTGATTTGATTGTACGTTAGATCTACCCCTAGGCTAGTGATGATTTGTACTAATTCAATCTTATGCATGTGGCCATGCTCATACAGGGCATTAAATAAAGGGGGCAAAATCATAAATAATAAATTACACAGGTGCTCCAGAAAATTGCTTAAGTCCCCCTTTAAAATTAAAAGAGCATGGCCAAGCGTGGCTGGTTTGAGCATTTTTAATTTTCAAATATATTAACTGTTTGGGATGTTAATATTAACTGCTGATTAGGATAACCCTGCAGGTTGTTGAGTCTAGATTTTAAATTTTTATTCAAATGTAATTTGAATGTATTTGAGTTGTAAATATGTTAAGTGCTTTGAGATTGGGATGTTTAAACATCCAATTTGGAATCCAAAGAGGAAGGGACATCCCTTATGGGAGAGTTCCTATTCATTTGGAGATCCAAATTATGATGACTTTTAAATATCCAAAGAGAAAAGATAACACTCCTATTCAGGGGGAGTTTCTTTTCATTTGGATATCAGGACCCGATGATCCAAGGAGTTTTAGAAGGATGAAGAAGTGAAGAACGAGAAGACCCATCTCAAAGTAACTTGAGTCTTAGGAGTAGAATCCGGGTTGTAGTCAGTGGTACCCGGCCACCTTACTTTCCTGTAGACCCTGGGTTGTATAATTAAAAGGCACTTGCCTATGGACTTTCATTTTGAATATTTATTTAATTGATTTAATTATTTGATTGATTTGATTGATGTGTTGATTGTGATTAAGATTTATATGCTTTTATTAGTTTTTTGGCGATCTTGCATGTCGTATTTGATTTAGCCTAAAACCCGATCGGAGGCTCATGAGGGTACGGTCAAAACTATTTCTACTTTAACTAAAATTTAAAAAACTTTAGGCTCATATAGAAACTCTAACGCTTTTAAGAAGTAAGCCCGGACTCACCGGGGGTTTTTCATGCATCATATTGAATCTTCTCTACCTTGTTAGGGTGCAGTTCTGTCCAAGGGGATGTTGTGCAATCTCTAGGATAAAACCTATTTTTAAGCCTGATTTTTAAACTGCTTCATTTTGATTTCAAGCATTTAATCGAGTCAACTAGCATGCATTGCATTAGATATAAATTAAATATTGAGTTTAAATCTTTAATTGTATTCTTAGCTTAATCATTTCACCCAATATATGTTAAAGGGCTAATTAGGAATTTACTCTAGATGTCAGCCCCGCTCTCCTTAAACTAATCTTAAATAACGTCCCTAACCACTCTTTCATTAAAAGACCGAACACATAGTTTTAAAGCGTTTATATGGTTTAGCTGGCTCCCCAATTTAGGCCGGGGTAAGTCCAGGATTGCATTTCATTAGCTAGGTTCTGGGTCACTGATTTTCAGTACCCATTTTAGACTTAGGTTCTGAGGCAGATCTCAATCCTAAGACCTCAACCTTCCGGGAATCTAATTCCCACCTTCTAATAAAATCAATCATTCAAACTTAAATCTCTTTCAATCAAATTCAAGCCCAACACTTAGGATGGGTTGGGGTGTTTCTAAAGTAATTTAGAATCTCAAAACACCTCCTACCCTTCTTCCTTTGACTCCAGAAATAACTGTTCAAATTCGAACCAATCCCTGTTGAAATACCAGTCTCTACCTCCCTTGATATCAAGCTTTGAATTCTTAAATAAAATTCATATCCCTATTTTAATCGAGAGTATTCGTAGGAAGATTTCTGGTTTTCCTATGATGTAATTAACTACGAGGGCTTGCGCTCGTAGGAGATTTAGAAACCCAGACCTGATTTTCAAAATATAATTTTTAAAAACCCTCTAATTAATTATCTTTGGGAAAATCAACTCGATGATCATTATTGTCATTTTCAAATAATTAATAATAAACGATATCCACTTTCTCCGGGAAGATATATCGTTCTATTATTAATTTGATTATGAAATTAATGATCTATTATCTAGATTATTGCAGTCAAATATTTGATTAAACATCATTCTGATCCTTCGAGATCATATTTTATTTCTCCTTGAGTTTGACTATAATAATCAGATAAATTCAAAGATTTATAATCTGAACTATTAGGGAACGATATGTTCACCTTTCAAGGTGATATATCATTCATAATAAGTGTTCGATTTTAAAATCAAATTCCAAAAATTAACTTTCCCAAATATAATTAATCCTTTTTCAAAACAAACTATAATATTTTTCAATCAAACAATAATTTATTTCACTTGATTCTATTTGAAGGGTTGCATCTCTCAGAGCAATAGAAGTGCATCTATTGTGTATTCTAGTATAATGATGTTGTGAGAAGTGAAGAGAGACAAGGAGAGAGTGTGAGAAGAGATATATGTATAATTTTGTTTTATTTTTATAATAGATTCTTTAGTGTGGCATTGCTCCATGATTTTTCTTGGTTTCAAGTTTTTCTTCATTAAATCCTAATTTTCATTTTTTTGAACTTTGATTTCATGGTTGTTTTATTCTTTTCACCTTCATGGTGTTAGTGATTGTATGGTTTTAGTCTCATCTCCCCCTAAGAGGGTTGACATCTAGCCATCATAGGACATTTTTATCTGGAAGCATTGGGTGTTCATGGGGTCCAAAAATATATTACTTATGAACTACATACATATGAAGCAGTTGCTAAATAGTTATGTAGTTGTTATGTAGTCAATTTAATCTAAGTATGCAATGGCTTACTCATTGTGTACTTCATCTTATGGGAGTAGACATTTGAGTATCAATATACAATGAGTATATAACTATATACTCTTGTAATTTACTAGTAGAGCTAGGAATGTAGTTTGTAGGTAATAATTTCTTATGCTCATATTATTGCGTCCTAAAACATTTGTGGCAATGGAGAGATATAGAGTTTTACATCTAAGCTTTGTACAAAGATCCAGCACATATATAAATTAGAGAGAGGGGTGAAAGAGTCATAAGAGACCTCAAGATTTACATGAAAAATCCTGAAAAGGGGAAAATCACAGGGCATTGCCTAGTTGAAAAGAATCAACTAGTGTTTGTAGTTGATTACAAATGAAGCTCTTCTTCGAGAGAAGGTCTTGGCTCAATGCAGCAAATATACATAATAACAGACACATTACATGGTTGGACTTGGAAGAATCCAATGACATGAGAGTTATTCTTAAGAGAATTTTGGCGATGGGTGACATGGTTGATTGGCGATGGTGGTCAGACGGACTGTAGTCAGTGGGTGACTATGATCGGAGGGACCATAATCATTGAGTGACAGAGGTGGAGGGACCGTAGTCAGAAAGCGAAGGTTATCGAAGGGACAATAGTCGTCAAGCGTTAAAGGTCGGAGGGACTGTGGTAGACGGGTGATTGAGGTTAGAGGGAATGTAGTTGGCGGGCGTTAGAGGTCAGAGGAACCCTAGTCAGTCGATAATGGTTGTCATAGGTACTGTAGTCGGCAGGCTCCGTTGGTTGGTGTGATCGTAGTTGATGGGCGACGGAGGTCCGTAAGAACTCTGGTAGTGGCAACGGTGGACGTAAGTTCGCTGGCGATGGTGTTTAGGTAGAACTATAGGATCTTAAAGCCTCAGAGCTCTCTCCAATCTCCAATCAAAAAGGCACCCTCAAGTAAAGAGTGAGAGGAATATTTATAGATTTTGAGTGGCATGCTTTGTAAATATAGAAAAGATCCAAGGCAGGTTGAGAGTGCTCCATCGGACGGCCCATACTGATTCCCTCAATCATAAAGCAATCATTCAATATTTAAGTGCCTTAATAATGTAGAAACTAAAAGATCTTGGGCTCGTTAGATTCATCTCATCGAACCGCTCGATTTTATTATAAGCATGCTAGATTTGGTGATCATTTCATCATTTAATTAATGCTTTAAACCTTCTAAATATACATTGGTCTTTTGATTTAGACCCATTTGGGCTCATATTAGACCGATTTTGATGTCGTTGGGTTCATCTCCTTAAGATGTTCTATTTAACTATAAGCTTGTTGAAATTAGAGTTCAAATGATCCCTAATTTAAATTAGCAAATTGTAAATAGTCAATTCACATATATTTTGATATTCGTGCTTGATCAAGATGATTTTTTTGTTAGTTATCACATATGGAAAGGCCTTCGATGCATTACAGGTCTTTCCATTTTTAGCAGAATTTCAAGAGATCCTTAGCTACAAGAAGTTATCTCTTCTTTAAAGTTTCCCATGTCAAGATCAAAGGCTTCTGTAAATATCTTTGTAGCATTATAATTCATATTATATTAGAGATTATTTGTTCCTCGCCCACATAATTTCTTGGAAACTAGGCTTTCCTTAGAGGATTTGAGATTTCAAAGGTGCGTGTGTGAAGAAAGCTTCATGTAAGATAATCATGCATGTGAGGTTAACAGTGGAGCTTTTTCTTTATGTAAGCATTGAAGTGCCAAAAAATTGGAAATATTATAACTTCTTTTATTTTGCATATTATGATTATGAAGTTTATGTTTTATAGTGAATTAAATTCTCTTGTCTCTCATATTAATTTTTCTTAATTTTCATTAACCACATATTTGATTGAAAAAGTATGTTGGAGTTTTTTTTTGAAAAAGTTTAATTTTCTTTAAGAAATATTTAATTTCTAAAATTTTTAATTTTGAAATTGAACACGTCATTATGAATGATAAATCACCTCGGGAGGTGAACATATCGTTCCTTAATGGGTTCAAATTTCAAAACTTTAGATTTACCTCGATTATCGTAGTCAAACTTAGGGAAGAATCACATATAATCTTGGAAGGTCAAAATGAAATTCGACCGAGCATTTGACTATGTTAATCTGGATAAAGAGATCATTAATTTCATAATCAAAACTACGATTGTAATAGATATATCTCTCCGAGGAAGAAAGATATTAATCATTATCGATAGTTTGAAAATGACAATAATGATCATCAGGTTTGATTTTTCCAAAAGTAATTAATTGAAGTTTTGAAAATTGGGTTTTGAAAATTTTGATCTAGGTTTCTAAATCTCCTACGAGGGCCTACGAGCGCAATCCCTCGTAGTTAATTACATCGTAGGAAACCAGAAATTTCCTATAAAAACTCTTGATTAAAATAGCTATACAAATTTTATTTAAGAATTCAAAGCTTGATATCAAGGGAGGTTAAGGGTTGGAAATTTAATAGGGATTAGATCAAATTTGAGCAGTTCTTTCTGGAGGTCAAAGGAAGAGGGGTAGGAGGCACCTAGGATTCTGAAATAATTCAGAAATGCCCCTACCTATCCTAAGTATTGAGCTTGAATTTGATTGAAATAGATATTTAATTTGAATGATCAATTTTATTAAAAAGTTAGAATTCAATTTCCAGAGGTTGAGGACTTAAGATTGAAAATCTACCTCAGAACCTAAGTCTAAAATTGGGTACTGAAAATCAGTGACCCGGATCCTAGCTAATGCAATGCAATCCTGGACTTACCTCGGCCTAGATTGAGGTGCCAACTAAACCACCTAAACACTTCAAAACTATGAATCCGGTCTTTAACGAAAGAGTGGTTAAGGATGTAATTTAAGATTAGTTTAAGGAGATAGAGTCGACATCTATAGCAGATTCCTAATTGACCCCTTGACATATGTTGGGTGAAATGCTTAAGTTATGAATACAATTAAAGATTTTGACTCAATTTTAATTTGTTGCTAATGAAATGAATGCAAATTGACTCGAATGCTTAAAATCATATATGAAGCAATTTTTGAAAAAGGCTTAAAAATAATTTTATCTTAGAGACTGCACAACATCCCCTTGACAGGACTGCACCCTAATAGGTCAGGTGGCCTGCTAAAACTCACAAGAGGGGAGGTGCCTAACAAGGTAAAGAAAAGTTAATATGTATGAATGATAAACTTCCAGCGGTCCGGGCTTACTTCTTAAAGTAGTTAGAGTTTCTATCTGAGCTTAAATCTTTTAATTTTATTTCAATAGAAAAAGTTTATTCGTGTCCTTACGACCCTCCGATCAGGTTCCAGGCTAAATCAAAACACGACATCCAAGATAGCCAAAAAACTAAGAAAAGTAGGCAGATCCTATATCGCAATCAAAATTAAACAATCAATATTAATCAAATCAATTAAATTCAAATTCAAATTGAAAGTTCATGTTACAAGTGCCACTTAATTAAACAACTCAAGGTCTATAGGGAAAGTAAAGTGGCCGGGTACCACTGACTACAACCCAGATTTTACTCCTAAGACTCAAGTGACTTTGAGAATGGGTCTTCTCTTCTTTCTTCACTTCTTCGCCCTTCTGCGGGGCTCCTTGGATCATCGGGTCTGGATATCCAAGTGAAAAGAAACTCCCTCTTGAAAGGGGTGTTATCTTTTCTCCTTGAATATTTAAAATTATCATAATTTGGATCTCCAAATGGAGAGAAACTCTCCCCTAAGGGATGTCCCTTCCTCTTTGAATTCTAAATTGGATGTTTAAACATCACATTCTCAAATCACTTTAAACATTACAACTCAATTTAAATTAAATTACACTAATCAAAAATAAAAATCTAAACTCGATCCTGCAGGGTTATCCTAATAATCAACAGTTAATAAATATCCCAAGCAGTTAATATATTTGAAATTTAAAAATGCTCAATCACAGTCATACTTGGCCATGCTCTTTTAAATAAAAGGGGGGTCTTAGCATTCTGAAGCGCTTGCAGAAAACAATGTCAATTTTTAAAGCTTAATTATTTAATTACCCCATTTGATTATTAAATGTCCTGTACGAGCATGACCACCAGTATAAGATTGAATTAGTACAAATCATCCCTAACATAGGGGTAGATCTAACGCACAATTAATCACAATACAGACTGTAGTAAGTAAATAAATAATCAATTAATTCTATTACTAGCAATCAGCATGCAGTAAAAGCTCGAAAACTCAGCACACAGCAAAAAAGTAAACACCGATCTAGCTTAATACTAGAGTTAGTTATCCTAGCAAACCATTTAAAGTGTATGAGGTAGGCTGTATGGTTTGGATATATCATAAATAGGACAATTAGTTAAAGTTGTTTGACGTTCTGATTTATTGAAAGGCTTTAAGGGATTTAAGTTTGAGTTTAAGTATTAATAGCTTAATTAATTTTAAAATATATTTTAAAGGATTATTAATTACCACCTTTGTTTCACACTAAGGCCGTGAAGTTTATTTCACCTTCCTTGGGGCTAAGTTAATAGCCTCATAGGCCTGAGTTACCTAGTGATAATCGTATAGTTAAGTATTTTAATTGATTAAAGATTTGAGAGTTGATAAATTTTATTCAAATTGATTGGTTGTTGGTTTTAATGTTAAATTGATGTTTCTGAAATTTTAGAAGATTTATTGAATTTTGGAATTTTCTAGATTATTTTAATCATTTAATTCAAGGGTCAAAAGTTGATATTTTGATTAAGCTTAAATTCTAGAAAGTTAATATTTTATTAAAATACTAGACCTTAATACGATCAGTTAGACTGTAAGTATGCTAGATTTAGATTTTTCTACATTTTATTATGAAGGTTTGAAGTTTTTGACTTGATTTTGACTTAGGTTTAACCAAAAGTTGACTTTTTCAAATTTGATTGATTTCTGGAAATTTGATATTTTTGTTAAATATTAGACCATAATGTGATTTTAATGCTTTTGAGTTTGACTTATTTGTATGATTTTTCAAAATTTTAAGTATTTATTAAATTTTCAAAATTTGCTTAATCAAGTTTATTTTAATGATTTAAGTCTAAATGATCTCCAAACATCTTGAAATCATCTCCAAAAATCAGGAATAATCTAAGGAGGGATTATCAAGTGTTTTAGAAATTTTTAAAATTTTTAATTATTTAAAATAATTAAATATTATATTTTAATTAAAACTAAATTAAGATCAAATTTGATGTCCAGTCAAAGGGCTTTTATTTTTTATTGATTAAGGATTCAATTCTGGTCAGTTAGAGGTACTATTTGTAATTTTTAGGTTTAAATTTAATTTATTATATTTTCTGGAAGTTTTAAGGGTTTAATTAAGGTTTAATCTTGATTAAGTTAAGTAAGGGGCTTAATGACTTCAAAATTCAGTGAAAGATTTTCTATGGGCTGAGCATGTTACTAAGTTCAAATATTCAAAATTTCAAATTAATTTGAAATGTATCCTAATAATTAGAATTATTCTAAGTTCTCTAAATTTAAATTTTTAATTATTGTCCTTAATGATGTCTCTAAATTTAAAAGGTTTGAATCAAAATTCTCCTAACCCTTGGACTAATACACATAAATGCATATACAATATTCACAATCAAACCCTAAAACTAAGAGAGCCCTAGACTAAGTGGTGTGTGCACAACTTAAGCATGCAAAAATTAATACTTAATTAATTGTAATAAAAAATTTAATTAGTGAATGAATAAAACATAACCATTCACTAGTCCTCCCACATAATTTATATTCAATCGTGCTCAATCTATGTTTAAAATTTCAAGAGATCTCTCAAGAATTAAAGATTTAACTAAATATAATTTTAAAATAGATTTCAAATATATATATATATATATATATATATATATATATATTTAAATAGGTTTTAAAAATCAAATGATTAAAAATATTGTTAAAAGAATTTTTAAAGACTTGAGAGATCCTCTGATTTTTCAAAGTAGTTTAAAAATAAATTTTTAATTTTGAAAACAATTAGTTTAATATTTAATTAAATATTAAAATAATTAAATAGTTAATATTAATCAAAATAGATCAAGTTTTTAATTTTTGAAATTAATTTTAAATTAAAGTATTTAGTTTTTGGAAAAATTTAAGATATTGCATTAAAATTTCTTATTTAATATGAATATCTTATGAATTTTTAAAGCTTAAAGGTTAATTAAAGTATTTAAAATAATTCAAAATTAATTAAAATTCAAAATAACTCTTACTTTAAATTTAATTAAATCTTAATTATTTCTGGAATGTTAGATTACTTGAAATAATAAAAAAATAATAATAATCTTTAATTAGATCATTAAAATTAAATAATATTTAATTAGAAATTAAAGGGATATTATTTAAAATATTTAGATACAATATTTAAAATTAATTAATTTTCAAAATGATAATATTTTAAAATAGTTCTTTAATCATTAAATATTTTATAACAAATTTATGATTTTTAAATGTAATTTTATATTCAATTAATCAATTATTTAATTATTTAAATAACTGAAATTATTTAATTAATATTAGTTATTTAAAATTAACTCTTAATTTTAAATTATTTAAAGTTTATCTTATTATTTAGACAAAATACTTAAGATAATTAATAATTAATATTTGATATTTAATATTTAATATTTAATATTTAAATAAAATATTTAAAATTTAAATATTAAATATTGATTTAAAATAATTAGTAATTAACATTTAAATAACTTCAAAAATATATTTAAGACTTTAAATTAACAACTAATCTTAAGTTAAAATATTTATATTTCTGAATTATTAATATAAGATAATAATTTTATAAAGTTTAAAATAATTTTTTAATACTTTTAGATTTTTTTTTGAATTTAAAATGATTAAAAAAATCATTTTAAACTCTCGGCGGCGCCGGCGCCGGCGAATGCCACATGGCAACCACCCATTCGTTGGATCGGACGGCAGAGGCAATCATTGGCTGGCAGCGCAATCATTGCGCCACCGGCAATCATTGCCGAAATGATCCGCATGACGCAGATCACTTATCCATGTCAGACGTGGATCAGGGGTCGTCGGATGATCCGCGGTTTGAAGCGAGCGGCTCTGATCGCACTGGACCGCAGATGAAACTGTGGGATCATCCACACGGTTATAAGGAACCGTGGAATAGCTCAATCAGAACCATTGATCCTGCGATTAACGACTCTGAAAACACGCAGTTCATGTAGGCTTAACCGAAGCCCTAGAATGCGTTTTCAAGCTCATTGTCTTGATCCAGTGGATCAAATGACTTGAAATTTTAAACGCATATTAAGGAACTGAACAGAAATTATGTGGAATATTTTGTTTGGCTTAAAATGAGCTTAAGGAAAAGCTAATTAATCCTAAAACTAGTGTCCTAGGGCTAGGGTTTAGAAGAAACTGACCATTGGATTGAATCAATTTTTGTTTCTCTGAACTTGTGGATTGTCCACGCTAATATTTGATGAAGACTTCGCAAGATGGTGACATCTGGATCGAATGCAACAAGAGCTTGAATGGAATGCTCTTGTTTCATCAGAGAGATGATCGCCGGTGGGAGGCAAGGGAATCAAGGACAAGTCACATGGAAAGTAAACTTTATCCTCATATGGGCATGTGGGCTTGATAGGACCATTGGATCTTCATCCAAGGTCCTAAATAGAGTATTGGAAGGTTTTAGAGGCTGTTAGGAATGCTGGAATAGTTTAAAGTAGAAGGGATTAGGTTTGAGAAGTGTTTTGCCCATGTTTGACCACTCTAAGCTCTTGATTTGACTATTTGACTGGTCCCCCATGCCACATGGCAGCTGAGGTGGCATGGGAAAGGGCTTTGGGTGCTGGTAAGATAGCTTCCAGGGTTTGATATTAAGGATTAAGGTAAGAGCTCATAAATGAGGGTTTGATCAAAAGTTTTGTTAAGTTGATCAAGTCAACTTGACTCGGGTTTGATTGGCCCATGATTAAAAAGGGTTTAGACCATGATTAGAAACCGATTTGAAGTTTGAAAGAGGTTTGAAATGTCAAATGGGTTAAAATAACCCATTTAAAATATTAAGGGGTATTTAGGTTAACCTAAGTTTACTTGGTCAACCAGGTTGACCTAGGACCTGAGTTTGGATTCAATATATTTGATTTGATGTTTGAAGTCTGGTGGATGTATTTCTGAGGTTTAAATAGGTCATTTGGATCAAATGACCTATTTAAGTCCTTAATGAATTAAGGGGTCAACCCTGGTTGACTTGGTCAACCAGGTGGGTCCAGGGTCTGGAAATGAGTTCAACAGATTTGATTGTATATTTGGAGTCTAGTGGAGGTACTTTGGAGGATTAAACTGGTCATCTGGATCAAATAACCTATTTAGGCCCTTAATGGGCCTAATGGGTCAACTAGATTGACTTGGTCAACCAAGTTGACCCAGGGTCAGGGATTGGGTCTAACCAATTTAAAATGACATTCTGAGTCTACTGGTGGCAGTCTTAAGATCTAGAAAGGTCATTTGGTCAAAATGACCTGTTTGGGCCCTTAATGGGCCTTTAGGTCAACCTAAGTGGTTAACCTAGTTGACCCATGTTCTAGTTTTGGGTTCAACATGTTTGGTTTGATGTTTGAAACTTGTTGGAAGTGGTTGCATTTGATTTGGAACTCATTTGATCAAAAGTGACTATTCACACCCCTAAGGGGTATTTTGGTCATTTTGATCTCTGATCAACTGGGGTCAAAGTGAGTCCAACAAAATACAGTTTAATGTTCAATGAGTCATAATCAAGAGTCTGGAAGTGATTTGAGGCTTTGGAGAAAGCTCCAAGATCAAAATCCACTGGGTGACAGGTCTAGTGGCATAGGCCGTAAATATTTGAAGGTTTTACAACCTTTGAAAATTAATTCAATTTATAAGGTTAGAGACCTCAGAATGAGCTCAAATTTAGAGGTTTGCCTATAGAGACATGTCATATCAGTATGCATCTGATAGACTCTGATCATAGGTAATTTGATTGGGTTTTGAAGTGTTCAAGGATTCACTGGAAAAGGGTTTCAGGACCTGAGTCTTTAACCCTTGGATTTGGGTATGTATTTTTGGATTTGAACTGGGCTTTAGATTTCAAAGTTTAAATTTGGATTATCCCAATCATTTATAATCATTTGAATGATTATTATTGATTGGATAGGAATTAGGGTTTGACAATAGGTTGAATAGACTAGAGCCTGGGCTAGAGTCTAGTTAGGTTTGAGGCTTGAATTGATTTGAGGTGTGGATTGATTTGAATTAATTTGGAGTTTAGATAGATCTGGGGTCTGGTTAGATCTAGGGTCTAGGTAGATTTGGGATCTGAGTAGATCATAAGGTTTGAATTCTAGAAGGATCCTAGAGTCTAGGAGTCCTAAGGTCTAGAGTTTATAAGAATCCTAGGACCTAAGTAGATCATAAGATCTAGATTTTAGAAGGATCCTATTGTCCAAAATAGGTCCTAAAGTCCTAGATAGATCTGGAGTTTAGATGGGGTCCCTAATGACCTCATACAAAAATGAAGTCAACACCACCGAGTGTGGGCTCCTAAAATTTTCGTGTCAGGCCTCTCTGCGTCCCCTTTCTCTTTTTCTTTTTGTTGATAAAGGAGAGTTTTAACGAGCTTAGGTTCTGGGTGAATTTTCAAAAGGCAGATTACGTTTTAGATAAGACATTACCCAGAGATTTCTCCCTCATTTTATAAGGACTTTATAATCTAAGTTATGATTTCTTATAGGCACGAGCCCGTATAGTTAATTACCCCTCTCGAAAAAGTGAGAGAACTTTCGATTAAGGCTAGTCATAAGATAAGCATTGAGTACCCATGTAATAGCAGCAACTTTAGGATTTGACTTTGATATTGAAATTTAGAGTTTATGACTTAAAATTTATTACCATATACTTAAAATTAGTGATGGAAGAATGAAGACGAGCCCGATCAAGTTCCCATAGTTCCATTATCCCAGGCTATCATGGTCCCTGGTCTACTTGGTCAGAGGAGATAGTCGACCCAACCTGACAGAAGGTACTTTATCGACAGTCATGGGTTGCTTCATCCAAGAATACCTTATAGACCTAGGGTGGAGTTTGTCTAAGGGGATAGATTTGAATCCACCTTAACTGACAGAGGGCTTTATACCTATCGAATATATCCTATGATTCATTACTCAACTATTTGATGTCATTAGAGAACATATGGGCTTTGGTCATGATCATAATATAATTGTGTCATTTTATGATAACATCACCCGATTAGAGGGAAGTGTCATGTCCCTGCTAGCAAGAGACTATTTGAGAATGAATTTTAGTGATACACCCGGCATTATATTTATTCTTTATAAGATGAGGTTAATTTCAAATTTATCATCCCCGATAAACGGTTGCAAAAGGTGGATGTGTTTTAGTTTTAAGTTTTTAGGTGGTAAATTTTATTTTAAGAATTCATATTTTTCTTAGTTTTAAAATTTGACCCCTCCTGTTGAGATTTCCTCTCAACACGATCATCATCAAGGTAATGTTAATGTCACTTATATTTTGGTAAGAATTTGGGAGGTATTTTAAAAGTTTATGGTCCCCTCTAATTGATATTAACTTTCAACAAGGCCATCATCAGGATAACATGATTGTCATTTAAAAAATATTTATATTATATAGCAATTTAGGAGGCATCTTATAATTCAAGTTAGGTTGACTCCAGTCCTTCCAAGGAGGAGGATGAAACTCGAATATTTAACCCGCATAGTATTCTCGGACTGTTGTATTTAGGAATCATATGTGACGATTGGAGCACATGCTGGTTATATTTTTAGCATATATATTGGATATATTATAGAAGTGTTGCCTTCTGTCCACTTATACAGGTGTTGGATTCAGTGGCATTAGCAATTTTAGCACATTTGTCGGAGTATATGTGGATGCATTTTTCAGGAATATATTAGAGCTTTTGTAGAAGTACTTGAACACTTTTTGCCAACCCATGAAGTATTCTCATTATTTGGTTTATATTCATGTAACATTTCCCTTTAGTTGTAAGACCTTCCAATCATCATCTATATGAACTTCCTAATCAAGGGCTTCTCTGACCCACGACTATCATCAACAAATAAGCACCAGTGAATCACGATCATTGATCAACTATTTTGAATGTTTGAGCCTTCACAAGCGTTATTTATAAGTACAGAGTTCTCATATTTCCCATTTACCATTGTTGACCTCATTTTTATATAAGGTCATTGGAGCCTAATCATAACTTAAGATCAATCCTGAACTTAAGTCAATCCAAACCTTGATTCAGTTCAAACCTCAATCAAAATCCAGACTCCAGCCAAGTCCAAGATTCAAACTCTAGTTCAAATCTTGATCCTGCCTTTGATCTAGCTCAAATCACTTTCAAACACTTATGATCACTCCAAATGATCATGAATGATTGAGATGATTCAAATCCAGATATTTAAACTCAAGATCTATATCAAATTCAGATTCCCAAATCCAGAGTTCAAGGCCAAAGACCTGAGTCCTAAAAGCCTTTTTCAGAGAATTTTCAAACATTTTAAACTCCAGTCAAATGACCTCCGATTCATGATCTGTCAGTTGCATACTGATGTGATACGTCTCTAGAGGCAACCCTCCAAGTTTGAGCCCATTTTGGGGTCTCTAACCCCAGAAACTAAATTTAAATCCAAAGGCTGTAAAACCTTTAAATATTTACGGCCTGTGCCACTAGACCCATTATCTTGGGAAATTTGACCTTGGAATTTCCCCCAAACCCTCTAATCACCTCCAGACCATTGATATTGATGTGTTTAACATTAATCTACATCTTTTTGGACCCACCTCGACCCAGGGTTCATCCGGGGTCAAAATGACCAAAATGCCCTTTAAAGGGGTTTTTGGACTTTTGACCAAAATTTAACATCGTTCAACATTCTTAACCTTTGAAACCCCTCTCAATAAATTTCCTATGATATTTGAGATACATTAAAATCAAATTCACTCCTTGGTTTGACTTGTTTGACCAAGTCAACTATGTTTGACCCAATCCATCCTTAACCCAACCATTGATATTTTTAACATTTGAATCCATCTCAAATCAATCTAATGCTTCAAAATCATTTGTTTGGACACTCATGACATGTCCAAATACTTCCAAGTTAATCCTCCCTAGGTTTGACTTGGTCAACCCATTTAGAGAGGTCAAAACCCTCTCCAATTTTATGTATTCACTCAAAGTTTCAACACCATGGCCCCATGTCCCTTGATATTGACTCCTACAGCATATTTGACTCCTCCCATGCATATCCTAGTCACCATTGACTAGTCAACAAGTCAAGGGGTCAAAAATCTTTGAGATGAGACCAAACCATGGCCCTTTGACTATGCCACATGGACAAACCCTTTCCCTCTCCCAAGACCTGCTCCCACCTGCTCAAAAGGGACTAATTTCCCTCCCTAAGAGGCCACAAACCAGCTCCCTAAACCTTGCTTAGGCTTGGTTTAGCCAAATGAGGGAAAAGAGGTGTGGTCCCCCCCTCTTGGCTCAAGGCAATCCCCCTCAATCCACCAGCCTTTTCCTAGTCTTGGGCTGCTCATGGGACACTTGGCAAGCATCCAAGGCACCCATGGTGGAATCCCAACCATTCATTTCAAACCATGAGGGTTAAGTGGGCAAAATTTGCCCTAACCCTCATCTTGCTCATTTTTTTGGCCTAAGTCCCAAACTCCAGCACCCCAAGACTCTACAGCAGCTCCCCACACTCTCCAGCACCTCCCAAGGCCATTCCAAGCCTTCCCCCACCATTTCCACCATTAAAACCTTCATTTTAGTGGAAAAGGAGAGAAAAAAGAGAGAAACACCTTCTCTCTTCGATATCTCAAGATCCAGCCGTCAAAATCTTCCAGGGTCTTCTGCAAACTTGAGCGTGGACAGACTACAAGTTCAGAAAGTCCAAGAACACGAAAATCCATCGGGTAGATTGTAAGATATCTCCACTTTTAGCTAGAATTTAAATTTGAAACTATACAAATTTTGTAATGCATGGAGCCTTCAAACTCCAGGCATTGCAAGATCATATTGCCCCCAGAATGGGCCAGGCCAGCCGGCTCGACCGCGCGATGGACCTGGGACTCGAACCCGGACGGCCTCCAAACCGCGCGCGCATACGTGGCGCGATATGGACCGTCCATTTTCCCACTGTGGATCGGATGGTCAGATCTGCGTCCGACGTGTTTAAGTGGCGCGCCGTTTGCACGCCACGTGTCGAACACGTGTCAAAATGGCGCGGCGGCGGCGCAATCATTGCCGCCGCCGATCCAATGATTGGATTTGAGTCAAATTAATTCAAAAAATGCCCAGAAACTTCCAAAATTCACAGAAATTTCATTTTTTACCAAATTTGATGTTTTTGGGCTCGTTGGAAAGGTAATTAAATGTAGAATTTATTAAAATTAAAATCAATACTGTTTGAGCTCTGGATTGTGGTAAAATTGCAATTATCTAATTTTAGTGTTTCTTAATTTTCTTGCAATCCAGGGATCAAATGGATCCCAAATTTTGGTGGAATGTTTATGAGCATCTTAGGCATATCCTGTAATTTTTCTAGGGTCAGATGCTCTGTGGTTTTCTGTGATGTGAATTTTTAAGGTTATGGGTCCATTTTGGACCCAAAAATTTGAAAATTCATAACTCCTTCCCTGTATAGAATTAGGCTGCATGTTTTATGCTGTTTGTGTGCATTTGGGTCAGGGTTAGTCACACCAAATTTTAAGCCCATTTGAACAATAGAAACACCTAGGGAAAATATTTAGGGAAAAGTCTAGAAAACTTAAAAAATTCCTGGGGGATTGTACACACACCTAATAGGGGTGAAATTTGAACACAGTAAACTTAGAGACATCATAAGCCTTAGGTTTAAATTTCATTGAATTTGGAGGTCATTCGGTTAGAAAATTAATTACCCAAAAAATTCAAAAAAATGCAATAAATCCAAATTAAGTCCAAAAATTACAAATAATACCTCAAATTTACCAGAATATAGTCCTCTACCTAGAAAAAATAAAATACCCTTGACTGGACTCTTAATTTAACTTTAATTTGACTTTTAATGAAAATCAACAATTAATTAAATTAATTAATTAAAAATTATTAAAAATCCAAAATAATTTTTAAACACTTGGAAACACTCTCATGGATCATCTCTGACCTTTGGGAGTGATTCCATACAGTTTGGGATGAGTTTGGATCAAAATGATCAAAACCTTCATAATTAGGCAATTTTAAAAATTCAAATAATTAAGGGAACTTTGAAAATGCATAACTAATTACAGAAAAATCCAAATTGAGAAAATTTAGTGTCAATCAACTCCAATTAAGGTCTAGTATTTTCTAAAAATGTCAAACCTCTAAAATCTGGTCAAAATCAAAAAGTCAACTTTTCGGTCAACCATAGTTCAAATCTTGGCCTAAACTTCGAAAAATCATAACTTTTTATAGAAAACTTCAAATTGAGTGTGCTAACAGTATAAAAACTCATCATAAGGTCTAGTATTTATTAAAAAATCTGAAACTTGCAAAATTAATTTTAAATTAAAAAGTCAACTTTTGGACCCCTTAATTAATATAATTAAATAATACCAATAATTTCCAAAAATCCAATAATTCATCAAAATTTCAGAAAACATTAATTTGATTAATAAAACACTCAACCAACACTCAAATGCATAACAAACACTCCAAAGATGAAGTTTATTGGATGGACTACTCCGGGCTGCGGGGCTAAGTGTCCTAAGGAGGCCTGGTTCCTCGAGCCTGGTGGCACAACGCCACGAATAGATTCAATGGGGTGTTAAACATCAAAATTAACTTATTTTAATTACTTAACCAAATTAAAATCCTTAATTTAACTACATCAACAAGGTTTTTAGGATGGACTACTCCGGGCTGCGGGGCTAAGTGTCCTAAGGAGGCCTAGTTCCTCGAGCCTGGTGGCACAACGCCATGAACCTGTTGATGTAAAACATAAGCTAATTTAACTTTTAAAATCAGTGATTAACTAAATTGATTAATATTAATTGATCCTCAATTTTCAACAAACTAAATCACCTTAATCAACCCCGATTGCTACTGGGTAACCCAGGCCTACGAGGCTATTAACTTAGCCCCAAGGAAGGTGAAATAAACTTCACGGCCTCGGTGAGCAACAAAGGTAGCAGTCGTTTAACAATTAAAATGTATTTAAATTAAGCTTTAATATATTAATATTTAAACTCAAACATAAAGCCCTCCTTTAGCTTTTAACAAACTCAAATATTAAACAACTTCAACAAATTACCCAACTTAGGATCTACCCCAGCCACACGACCTTCTACACACACTTTAGATGATTTGTTAGGACTACCGACTCTAGATCTAGGCTAGGCCGATGTTTACTTTTCTGCTGTGTGCTGGGTTTTCCGAGTTTTCATTGCATGTTGTGATTGAAATTGGTTGATGTATTTGTTTACTTTTACTGCACTCTGTGGATTGATGTGATGGGCGAGTAGATTACCCTTAGGTTAGGAACGATCTGGATGCTCACTAAATTTTCTGCAGGTGGCCACGCTCGTGCATGGCAATAAAGGGGGCTAAATAAATCATAAATATAAATGCTACAGGTGCTTCAGCTGCTTAGCCCCCAAATAAAAAGAGCATGACCAAGTGTGTTTACTTTTATATGCACATATATATAACTGCTTGGGATATATATTAATATTTAAATGCTTAGGATAACCCTGCAGGAGAGTCTAGAATTTTTATTTTTACATTCACGTAATTTGTTTGAGTATTGAGTTGTGAAAATGGCACTTTGAGTTTGGGATACATAGATCCAAAGGTTGGATTCCAAAGAGGAAAGGATACCCCTTTGGGGGATAGTCTTTATCCATTTGGAATTCCAAATTTGGATCATTTTACTATCCAAAGTGGAAAGAGTAACCTTCCCCTCAAGGGAAGAGTTCTCTTTTTCATTTGGGTATCCAATCACGAAGAATCCAAGGAGCTCGAGAAAGAGAAGATTGAGAAGTTGAAGACAGAGAGTATCCCACTCAAAGTCACTTACGTCTGTATCAGGATTAGAATCCGGGTTGTTGTTAGTGGTGCACGGCCACTTTTAATTTATGTAAATCTGAGTTGTATTAATCAAGGCAATTTGCCTATGGATATTTATTTAATTAATTTGATTATTTAATATGTTATGATTTAATTTGATTGCGTATAGGATTGCCTGTTTTTCCTAGTTCTTTGGTGCTTGCATGTCATTTTTGCTTTAGCCTGGACTTCTTTAGGCTCTTTAAGGACTAAAAATATTTTTACTCGTAACTAATATTTAAAATTTTAAGATTTAAATAACATAAAAACTTAACGACTTAGAAAATAGCCGAAATCATCCGGGGTCGCATGCATATTACTGCATCTCTCTCCCTCCTTGCTATAAGACACTTCCTCGCCTGTGGGTAGAGTCCAGATAATCCGACCTATGAGGATGAGGTGCTGGATCTGGGGAAGTCTAGTCTTTTCAAAAAAAAATTATTTTTATAAGCCTTTTTAAAATTTCATGCATACTAGATTTGGATACTTTAACCAGCATGCATCGCATTAGAAACTAATTAAATTAAAATTTTAATTGCATTTTAGTCTAAGCATTCCACCCAACATGAGTCAAGGGGTCAATTAGGAATCTGCTCTAGATGTCGACCCCAACTTCTTAAACCAATCTTAAATAACGTCCCTGATCACTCTGCATCAAAAGACCGGACTCATGATTTTGAAGCGTTTAGGTGGTTCAGCTGGCTCCTCAATCCAGGCCGGGGTAAGTCCAGGTTTTGCACTGCATTAGCTAAGTTCGGACTACTGTGTTCCAGTGTCCAAATTTAGAGTTAGGATCCGGGGCTGATTTCTTTTTGAGTCATAAGACCCCAACCTCCGGGAATGTAATCTCAAATTTCTAATAAAATGTTCAACTCAAATTAAAGCATCTCTCAATCTAAAATTTATTTTTCATTGATTAAGGATTCAATTATGGTCAGTTAGAGGTACTATTTGTAATTTTAGGGTTTAAATTTGATTTATTAAATTTTTTGGAAGTTTTAAGGGTTTAATTAAGGTTTAATCTTGATTAAGTTAAGTAAGGGGCTTAATGACTTAAAATTTTAGTAAAAGATTTTCTATGGGCTGAGCATGTTACTAAGTTCAAATGTTCAAAGTTTCAAATTAATTTGAAATGTATCCTAATTATTAGAATTATTCTAAGTTCTCTAGATTTAAATCCTTAATTATTGTCCTTAATGATGTATCTAAATTTAATAGGTTTGAATCAAAGTTCTCCTAACCCTTAGACTAATACACATAGATGCATATACAATATTCACAATCAAACCCTAAAACTAAGAGAGCCCTAGACTAAGTGGTGTGTGCACAACCTAAGTATGCAAAAATTAATACTTAATTAATTGTAATAAAAAATTTAATTAGTGAATGAATAAAATATAACCATTCACTAGTCCTCTCACATAATTTATATTCAATCGTGCTCAATCTATGCTTAAAATTTCAAGAGACCTCTCAAGAATTAAAGATTTAAATAAATATAATTTTAAAATAGATTTCTATATATATATATAGTGTATAGGTTTTAAAAATAAAATGATTAAAAATATTGTTAAAATAATTTTTAAAGACTTGAGAGATCCTCTAATTTTTCAAAGTAGTTTGAAAATAAATTTTTAATTTTGATAATAATTAGTTTAATGTTTAATTAAATATTAATTAAATATTAAAATAATTAAACAATTTATATTAATCAAAGTAGATCAAGTTTTTAATTTTTAAAATTAATTTTAAATTGAAGTATTTAGTTTTTTGAAAAATTTAAGATATTGCATTAAAATTTCTTATTTTATATGAATATCTTATGAATTTTTAAAGTTAAAGATTAATTAAAGTATTTAAAATAATTCAAAATTAATTAAAATTCAAAATAACACTTAATTTAAATTTAATTAAATCTTAGTTATTTCTGGAATGTTAGATTACTTGAAATAATAGAATTTTTTTTTATCTTATAATTAGATCATTAAAATTAAATAATATTTAATTAGAAATTAATGGGATATTATTTAAAACATTTAGATACAATATTTAAAATTAATTAATTTTCAAAATGATAATATTTTAAAATAGTTCTTTAATCATTAAATATTTTATAACAAATTTATGATTTTTAAATGTAATTTTATATTCAATTAATTAATTATTTAATTATTTAAATAACTTAAATTATTTAATTAATATTAGTTATTTAAAATTAACTCTTAATTTTAAATTATTTAAAGTTTATCTTATTATTTAGATAAAATATTTAAGATAATTAATAATTAATATTTGATATTAATAATTAATAATTAATAATTAATATTTAAATAAAATATTTAATATTTAATTATTAAATATTGATTTAAAATAATTAGTAATTAACATTTAAATAACTTCAAAAATATATTTAAGAATTTAAATTAACAACTAATCTTAATTTAAAATATTTATATATTTGAATTATTAATATAAGATAATAATTTTATAAATTTTAAAATAATTTTTTAATACTTTTAGATTTTTTTTTGAATTTAAAATGATTTTAAAAATCATTTTAAACTCTCGGCGGCGCTGGCGTCGGCGAATGCCACATGACAACCACCCATTCGTTGGATCAGACGACGGGGGCAATCATTGGCTGGTAGCGCAATCATTGCGCCACCTACAATGATTGCCGAAATGATCCGCGTGATGCGGATCACTTATCCATGTCAGACGTGGATCAGGGGCCATCGGATGATCCGCGGTCTGAAGCGAGCGGCTCTGATCGTGCTGGACTGCAGATGAAACTGCGGGATCATCCACGCGGTTAGAAGGAATCGTGGAATAGCTCAATCAGAAATGATCACGGCTCTGAAAACACACAGTTCATGTAGGCTTAACTGAAGCCCTAGAATGCATTTTCAAGCTCGTTGTCTTGATCCAGTGGATCAAATGACTTGAAATTTTAAACGCATATTAAGGAATTGAACAGAGATTATGTTGAATATTTTGTTTGGCTTAAAATGAGCTTAAGGAGAAGCTAATTAATCCTAAAACTAGTATCCTAGGGCTAGGGTTTTAAAAGAAACTGGCCGTTAGATTGGATCAATTTTTGTTTCTCTGAATTTGTGGATTGTCCATGCTAATATTTGATGAAAACTTCACAAGCTGGTGACATCTGGATCGAATGCAACAAGCGCTTGAACAGAATGCTCTTGTTTCGCCAGAGAGATGATCGCCGGTGACTTTGACCGATGAGATTGAGCTGGGAATGTCAAGAATAGTTGTTGAAGAGCTCAGGGGAACTGGAGTTATGGTCTAGGGGCTGGAGGCTAGTGAAAGAAGGTAAAAATTCGAATGATGGCTCCAAATGAGGTTTTGCCCTATTCAATCCACTCCAGATTGAATGGAGGGTTGGGATTTCTTGGGGGAGTTCCTAGATGAGTGCCATCTGTCCAAGAAGTAGGTGGGAGGCAAGGGAATCAAGGACAAGAGGACAAGCCACATGGAAAGTGAACTTTGTCCTCATATGGGCATGTGGGCTTGATAAGGACCATTGGATCTTCATCCAAGGTCCTAGATAGAGTATTGGAAGGTTCTAGAGGCTGTTAGGAATGCTGGAATAGTTTAAAGTAGATGGGATTAGGTTTGAGAAGTGTTTTGCCCATGTTTGACCACTCTAAGCTCTTGATTTGACTGGTCCCCCATGCCACATGACAGCTGAGGTGGCATGTGAAAGGGCTTTGGGTGCTGGTAAGATAGCTTCAAGGGTTTGATATTAAGGATTAAGGTAAGAGCTCATAAATGAGGGTTTGATCAAAAGTTTTGTTAAGTTGACCAAGTCAACTTGACACGGGTTTGATTGGCCCATGATTAAAAAGGGTTTAGACCATGATTAGAAACTGATTTGAAGTTTGAAAGAGGTTTGAAATGTTAAATGGGTTAAAATAACCCATTTAAAATATTAAGAGATATTTAGATCAACCAGGTTGACCCAGGACCTGAGTTTGGATTCAATAAATTTGATTTGATGTTTGAAGTCTGGTGGATGTATTTCTGGGGTTTAAATAGGTCATTTGGATCAAATGACCTATTTAAGTCCTTAATGGGTTAAGGGGTCAACCAGATGGGTCCAGGGTCTGGAAATGAGTTCAACAGATTTGATTGTATATTTGGAGTCTAGTGGAGGTACTTTGGAGGATTAAACTGGTCATCTATATCAAATGACCTATTTAGGCCCTTAATGGGCCTATTGGGTCAACTAGGTTGACTTGGTCAACCAAGTTGACCCAGGGTCAGGGATTGGGTCTAACCAATTTAAAATGATATTCTGAGTCTACTGGTGGCAGTCTTAAGATCTGGAGAGGTCATTTGGTCAAAATGACTTGTTTGGGCCCTTAATGGGCCTTTAGGTTAACATAGGTTGACTTGGTCAACCAGGTTGACCCATGGTCTGGTTTTGAATTCAATAGGTTTGGTTTGATGTTTGAAACTTGTTGGAAGTGGTTGCATTTGATTTGGAACTCATTTGATCAAAAGTGACTATTCACACCCCTTAGGGGTATTTTGGTCATTTTGATCTCTAGTCAACTGGGGTCAAAGTGAGTCCAACAAAATACAGTTTAATGTTCAATGAGTCATAATCAAGGGTCTGGAAGTGATTGGAGGCTTTGGAGAAAGCTCCAAGATCAAAATCCACTGGGTGACAGGTCCAGTGGCATAGGCCGTAAATATTTGAAGGTTTTACAACTTTTGAAAATCAATTCAATTTATGGGGTTAAAGATCTCAGAATGAGCTCAAATTTAGAGGGTTGCCTCTAGAGACGTCATATTATTATGCATCTGATAGATTCTAATCATAGGTAATTTGACTGGGTTTTGAACTGTTCAAGGATTTACTGGAAAAGGATTTCAGGACATGAGTCTTCAACCCTTGGATTTGGGTATGTATTTTTAGACTTGAATTGGGCTTTGGATTTCAAAGTTTAAATTTGGATTATCTCAATCATTTATAATCATTTAAATGATTATTATAGATTGGATAGGAATTAGGGTTTGACAATAGGTTAAATAGACTAGAGCCTGGGCTAGAGTCTAGTTAGGTTTGAGGCTTGAATTGATTTGAGGTGTGGACTGATTTGAATTGATCTAGAGTTTAGATAGATCTGGGGTCTGGTTAGATCTAGGGTCTAGGTAGATTTGGGATCTGAGAAGATCATAAAGTTTGAATTCTAGAAGGATCCCAGAGTTTAGGAGTCCTAAGGTCTAGAGTTTATAAGAATCCTAGGACCTAAATAGATCATAAGATCTAGATTTTAGAAGGATCCTATTGTCCAGAATATGTCCTAAAGTCCTGGATAGATCTGGAGTTTGGATGGGATCCCTAATGACCTCATACAAAAATGAAGTCAACACCATCGAGTGTGGGCTCCTAAAATTTTCATGTCAGGCCTCTATGCGTCCCCTTTCTCTTTTTTTTTTTTGTTGATAAAGGAGAGTTTTAACGAGCTTAGGTTCTGGGTGAATTTTTAAAAGGTAGATTAGGTTTTAGATAAGACACTATCTACAGATTTCTCCCTCATTTTACAAGGACTTTATAATCTAAGTTCTGATTTCTTATAGGCACGAGCCCGTATAGTTAATTACCCCTCTCGAAAAAGTGAGAGAACTTTTGATTAAGGCTAGTCATAAGATAGGCATTAAGTACCCATGTAATAGCAGCAACTTTAGGATTTGACTTTGATATTGAAATTTAGAGTTTATGACTTAAAATTTATTACTATATACTTAAAATTAGTGATGGAAGAATGAAGACGAGCCCGATCAAGTTCCCATAGTTCCATTGTCCCAAGCTATCATGGTCCCTGGCCGACTTAGTCAAAGGAGGTAGTCGACCCAACTTGACAGAAGGCACTTTATCGACGGTCATGGGTTGCTTCATCCAAGAATACCTTATAGACCTAGGGTGGAGTTTGTCTAAGGGGATAGATTTGAATCCACCTTAGCTGACAGAGGGCTTTATGCCTATCGAATATATCCTATGATTCATTACTCAACTATTTGATGTCATTAGAGAACATATGAGCTTTGGTCGTGATCATAATATAATTGTGTCATTTTATGATAAAATCACCCAATTAGAGGGTAGTGTCATGTCCCTGCTAGCAAGAGACTATTTGAGGATGAATTTTAGTGATACACCCGGCACGATATTTATTCTTTATAAGCTGAGGTTAATTTCAAATTTATCATCCCCGACAAATGGTTGTAAAAGGTGGATGTGTTTTAGTTTTAAGTTTTTAGCCTTTTAGGTGGTAAATTTTATTTTAAGAATTCATATTTTTCTTAGTTTTAAAATTTGACCCCTCCTGTTGAGATTTCCTGTCAACACGATCATCATCGAGGTAATGTTAAGGTCACTTATATTTTGGTAAGAATTTGGGAGGTATTTTAAAAGTTTATGGACCCCTCCAATTGATATTAACTTTGAATAAGGCCATCATCAGGATAACATGATTGTCATTTAAAAAATATTTGTATTATATAGCAATTTAGGAGGCATCTTATAATTCAAGTTAGGTTGACTCCAGTCCTTCCAAGGATGAGGATGAAACTAGAATATTTAACCCGCATAGTATTCTCGGACTGTTGTATTTAGGAATCATATGTGACGATTGGAGCACATGCTGGTTATGTTTTTAGCATATATATTGGATATATTATAGAAGTGTTGCCTTCTGTCCGCTTATACAGGTGTTGGATTCAATGGCATTAGCAATTTTAGCACATTTGTCAGAGTATATGCGGATGCATTTTTCAAGAATATGTTAGAGCTTTTGTAGAAGTACTTGAACACTTTTTGCCAACGCATGAAGTATTCTCATTATTTGGTTTATATTCATGTAACATTTCCCTTTAGTTGTAAGACCTTCCAATCATCGTCTATATGAACTTCCTAATCAAGGGCTTCTATGACCCACTACTATCATCAACAAATAAGCACCAGTGAATCACGATCATTGATCAACTACTTTGAATGTTTGAGCCTTCACAAGCATTATTTATAAGTACAGAGTTCTCATATTTCCCATTTACCATATACATTTCCAAGTTAAGTGGATAATAATTTCCTACGATTGATTAAGTCACCTTAAGATCCAATTCTCTCTATGATTCCATACTTGCTTAAGAAAATGTCTTCCAATGGAGCATGTATAAAATGTCTTATGTGTAGCCTTATGGGCTATCTAATGCTTGACAATTTTCTTTCTCATATCATCATTAGTTGGTGTTGGACTACTAGTAAACTCAAACTAAACACTTTTCTTATCCTTGTATATTCTTGAGACAAGATATATTTATTAATTAAACTATTAATGGACCTCCTCAATTGAGGATCATCTCATAACTTCCAAAGTTAGGATGAAAAATATAAGTGCAAAAGGCCAATGAGTCTTCATTATCACCCTTACTAGAATCATACCAAGTATACTTTTATTGCATGGGTAGGTAAATTCTTGTTCAGCAATTCACTACTATTTGTCAATTATCTAGGGGTTGGTGAGGAAATTATTTGAAGAAGCTCAAGTCAAATCTTTATTTTATCATTATATGGTGTTGATATCATTGAGGTATAACCATTGATAGTAGTAACTTCCATAATTGCAATATGGTAGTCTTTAACCTTCCTCAAAATAGTTTCTCCTGCATTTTCATCTTTGCAATATGAATACACTCTTTTACTCATAGCTTCAAGTTTCATTCTAATATCATCTACAGATTCTCTATCTCAATCACATAGGAGGATCTCAAATCATTCAGGAAAAGCTTTCCACAAAGTCAAATCATCAGCAGAACAAGGCATAGTTGGTTTTGTATCTTTCTCTTAATCAAAAGTACAAATACATGAACTATCCATTTCAAAATTAAACTGGTTTCTTATATTCAAATGTTCCTGTCACTAAAAAAAATTTTAAGATAAAATTAAAGGCAGATAAATGTTACTTTCACCTCTCAAGTAATTCAAAAGATTAGAGAGAGAGTTGCAACATTGCATATATATATATATATATATATATATATATATATATATATATATATATATATATATATATATATATATTAATTTCATCATTTATTTTAAATTGAAATTCAATAGTTCTTCATAATTTTTTTTTTAATTTTCATTTAATCAAAATTTCGGCAGGCTCCCGGTGTCCCCTCCCTGTGAAGAGAGATAGGGAGGGCAATTGCCCTTTCAAATCCCCCCAGCCGGATAGAATTCAATGATCGAGGACTTCGAGACGTTGATTGGTCCCGGTATAGGTCTTCGACGATCCTAGTTGTGGTACCTATTTGAAAATCCTTCTTCTTCTCTTTGTTATTATTATTGTTATTATTATTATATATATATATATATAATAATAATAATAATAATAATAATAATAATAATAATAATAATAATAAACAGAGAGAGGGAGGAAGATGGAGCCATGTCGGAGGCGAAATCATGCATGGAGGCGGGCGGGGAGGTTGGAAGCCAAGGTGAGGGGTTCAACTTGATCGCGGGTAGGAGTCGGAAGGCCTTCTAGGGCTTCGACTGTTGGTGGTTGGAATTGGGTCGGCGGGTTCAGTAGTCAGGCGCTGGAGCGGCAGCAAGAGTTTGATAGTATACAGGTAGGTGGAATCGGCAAGTGAAGGAGGATTGGGCCGAACAGCTTTGGGATCATGAGCAGGAGCAGGATGAAAGTGGAAGCATGTCAGGGCTTGTGCGGATTAGAAGAAACAGAGCTTTAGATCCTTTATTTGGGAGAATGAATCCAAAGAGGATCTTCTCGAGCGGAGGAAATCATAAGAGTTGTGTGCCTTTGGTTTTGAGAGCGAGAGTTCGAATGCCTCCTTTTGTCATGTGAGAAGGTTTTTGTCGTGAGCATGGCGGTTGTACGATCGTGGGATCGTGTGTAGTGCCGGTTGTTTGGGTCGTGGGTTATAGGTCAACTCTGAGATTTTTATTTAATTAAAATTGAATTATATAAATCTTGATGTGAACATGCAATTCTTTTTTATTTTTATTCTTGACATATCATTATTAATCTTAATGATGTTCATTATCATTATAATAAGAATGCTAGGTGTTAATCAAAATAAACTTAAATAATGATTTAATAATTTTATCATTCAACCACACATGAGAAAGATTTTCTTCATATATATTTATTTGATTTTCTCACACAAATCAAATCATCATATATACAGTAAAAAAAGTTTTTCTTATGAAGTCAACACATTTTTAATGTTTATTGTTTATTTTATCAAATCAAAATTATATATATATATATATATATATATATATATATATATATATATATATATATATATATATATATATATATATATAATCTGTATTATATTTCAGTAATTTTTAGATATAAAATATATAAATGAAAAAAAAATTGTGTTTTAAAACATTACTCATTTTCTAGACTTTAATAATATAGCATTACTTATTTTTTATTAAGCATTCACCTGGTTTATGTTTTCTTGATCTAAATTAGAATATTATAAGATTTTTTTTTTTTTTTACTTCTTTGAGCTTATCCACTCCGCTACTCCCCTACTGCATGCGTTCCACGTTGCCTATTGGGCCCAAATAACACACACGTGGACTGCTGAGCCAGCTACGCGCATAATACTCTCCACGTGGCACCCAATATCCTAATTCTTTTATTTATTTATTGACAATCAAAAACCAAATTCCTTCTACTTCAAGCCTGTAACCAGAACCAGACATTGTTCATAGATGAAGAAGCTCTTCACTATTCCTGGCCGGTCGTCTCCAGGCCTGCCGAAACTTCCACTGCCTCCATCCCTCCTTTCTGGCACAGCTTTGGCTCAAACGGTAAGCTATTTACATAGTCAAATCCTTTTCTTTTTTCAAATATCTTTTAGTGGTTGTTTGGCTTCCTATTTTAGGCAGGATTTAAGCTAAAATCTCCTTTAATCCTCCAGATAAGATTTTGCAGACGACATGTTATAATACTTGTTAAATCTTATCTGTTAAATGAAGGATTTGTTTTTTCTCAACATTCAGTGTTCAACAGATCTAAGGATTTCTCCTCTCATAAATTGAGAGCTTGAAATACATAGTTAGACTACTTATTTAATCTTCTAAATCCAAAATTTCTTAAACTTATAGATCTGAAATCCTATGATAAATAATCAAATATTTTATGAAAGTTTAGCAAGATTTTACATTTTTCTTGCCAAATAATTTACAGATTTTGAATCTCTTAAAATTTATTTAGTTTGAATTTGCAGATTTTGCTAAATTCTTTTTGAGCTAAATCCTACATCTGATCAAACAGCCCCTTTTGTTTCATAAAATTTTAATCAATATTTGTATTGATTCTTCAATAGCACAGTAGTTAGTATCTGATAATTGATTACTTAATTTGTTAACCAATTTAATATTATTGATTATGCTCAGTATTCAACACAAAATGATGATGACTCTCGGGAGATTGTGGACAAGGCGAGGTCCACAGCTGAGGAATTTCTTAGGCAAGCAAAGAAGAAGGCTGAGTCACTCAAGGAGTCTGCAAAGGATACAAAGGAATCTATTGTTGGTGAGAGTAAAGCCGGTAAGGAGCATATAAAAGAGAAAGTTGAGAAGGGAAAATCTGATCATGTTGGTCGTGATTAATATTTTTTTCTTGTTTTCTGCAATTCCATATGAATAAAATTTTGTAGAACCAATCCTGCAACTTTGAAAACTGGTTAGATGATGAAAAAGCTTGAATTTTTGATTCAACTTCTTAAGTTGAAACAAAAAACAAAAAATAATATTTTTTTTGGCTTTTATCTCGATTTGAGAGGGGTACTGTTGTTGAAAATAATGGTTATTCAATCCATAAGAACTAATTGCTGATTTGATTGATCAGTAAGATGCATGGGAACATCTGCTAGAAATAATTTTGCAAAAAAAAAGGAAATAGATCTTTTACTCTCTTTTTTTTCCTTCAAAAATTGCTTCTTTAAAGCTGACAATCAGATGCATTGTTTTATAAGTTTTTGATCTCTCAATTCACTTGCGGTAATTACCAAAACTTCAAGCATGTTCTAATGACTGTCCTTAATAATCACTTTGACACACCCCGCACTTGTAACTCCAAAGAATAGGGGTTCTCATGGAGCATTGGAATTGAATGCTTCAAAGGGCTTTAGTTACTGTAAATACTTTTTAACATACCTTAGGAACCTTAGGCTTGAGTTTGGAGAGATATGGATTGGTGTGAAGATTGTCTTGGGTTGGCTAAGAAAGGTAAAACCTATTTGGCCAAGAGCATGTGAGAGCATTTTGGGGAGGCTTGGATTTACAGAGGTAGGAATCATTGGACCTGTAAACACTTTGATATGCTGGAAGTATGTCTAAATTTTTTTTTAGGGAGATGGGTTGAATTTTTCATGGTTTTTGGTTGGGTGGATGAAGTTAAAACTAAGAATAGGCATTTTAACTTTATTCTAGGCTGAATCATTATGATAAAACTTATAAAAAAATATTATTACAATCATTATATGACTTAAATAATGAATACATGTAACAAACATATAACAAAGCCAAAATATAAAAAAATACAGTAGTAATTATTGATGCATTAACAAATTCATAAAATTATAAATCACATCACAATCATTATTAATATGACAAATAATTATATTTAAAATCCTCTTGATATTTTCAAAAGGAGGAGACCATTCATTCAATTATGAAAGTGAAATTTAAAATTATTTAAGATCCATCTACTTCATAAGACCGCTTTGATTGTACATCAATTCTCTTCCACTTTGAAAGAACTCAACTCTGCGGAGTATGATCTTTGTTGTTGGTAAGAATTGTAAGAGTGACTCAATTAGCACTTGCGGAGTGAGTTTATATATGCGCCAAGTAAATAGTTTTGCTTAGAATTTTGGAGAAAAATGATTAGATTGGCTATCCCTATCCCATTTTTAATATGTTATTTTCATCTTTCTGAATTATTGAAGTTTCCTTTATGTTTCTGTAGATTTCATTGAAAGAATCTTTAAATCTATTTATGGCCCAGATAAACTTTTCAAAAAGTTGCATAATCACTTTATGAAGCTTATCTTATTTTGTTGAAGTGCTCTACACCACTTGTGATGGAGCGTTGGAACTAAATAACTCCTAGAACTTGTGGTTAGTGTAGATGTTTTCGTTTGGAAAGATGGGTTGGTGCAAGGTTGGTGAGGGTTGGTTAATGATTGTAAAGCCTATAAGCATTTTGGAGAGGCTAGGGATTATAAATGGAACTGAAAACACTTGGAGATGGAGGAATTATCTAGAGTATGGTGGAATTTTTCAAAGGTTTTTTGTTGGGTTGAAGCCAAAACTGAGAGTATGTCCTTTAAATCTTGTCTTGGCTGATAGCATAAAGGATGACTTTGAACAAGTTGGGTTTCCAAATAGAAACGGCCATTGGATTTGAAATATCTTGGAGATTGTCAAGGAATGCTTTTAGATTATATGTAGAATTTTTCAAGTGATTTTAATGGGTCAAAAGACAGCAAAACTGACAATACCATTTTTTTTATTTTTTTGGGCCGGTTTGGGGAATCAAACGGGAGCCACGGGAGGCAACCGCATTGCGTTCAACCACAGAGCTGCACCGCTTGTCCCAAAACTGACAATACTATCTTAACCTATTGTAAATAAGGCATATCCTCCATTTGTTCAAATGACAAGGTAGGAATCGACCATGAGATGTGATGGGAGATGTTGGGAGATATTAGGGTTTAGTTTATTATAAACTTATAGAAGAAAATAGAACTTATAAAAATAATTTTCTCACCAAAAAAGAGCCTCTCAACCACCACTAAGCCAAAAAGAAAAGAAAAAAATTATTTCACCAACAACTTATTTAATTCATTCAAATCATCATTAAAGGCACAACATATAAATACTAGTTTCTATAAATGTTATACTTGATTTTTTTTTTTTTTTTTGCATGGAGGAGATAGTTTCTAAAGTCTACAGTCGAGTGATTGGAGTGATATGGCATGGCCACTTCCTTCTTTCATGGCCAGTGGGGTCATATGGCTTCATTACTTAACAAAATTAATTTAAATCTCTCTTTGAAATCCATGAATATAAGTTCTAGAAGCCTTCATTTTATTATTGCTCATAATTAAAGTCAAATAAAGAAGCTTTAGCCATCCACTCTAAAGGGAGAGATTATTACGTATGGATTCAAGACGTAAGATGCGTCCGGATTTTATGAGGGTACACAATAAATATAGAATAACTATGCAGTGTTTGTAAATATTATATATTTATTGTGTATTTGCTGTGTACCCGCATAATTCTAGATGGTCCAATCACACATAATAATTTCTCCTCCAAAGAATGCCTACTCTTAAAATTTTCACTTATTTTCTTGTGATAACTTCATGCAGCCTTGATGTGATAAGTTTTCATTTATTATTATTATTTTTACTTGGGTTACTTCTAAAATATAATAAAAAGGATTTTATTTAAGAATGAGCATGATGATGTTTAATTAAATTAGGAATAGAAACATGATATTAAAAAAAATTTTAAAAGAAGCAAACTAGCTAAACAGAATGGCATATTCTATTGAATGCATCAAACTGTTTGACGTATTTAGAATAAGTCAAATAGTTTAGCGCATTGTTATAGTTATTTAAAATTTTAGTTCAATTACCTAGAGTGAATGCGCCAAATGATTTGACTAGTTCTTTTGAAGTAGCCAAATGATTTGACTAGTTCTAAAAAATGCACTAAATGATTTGGCGTATTCTAAATGCATCAAATCATTTGGTGCATTTTTGATTTGGCTAGTTTGCTTTTTTAAACATATAATTTTATTATTAATTTAAATTAAATATCATGCTCCTATTTATTATATTCTCTAATTGTATTATTTTTTAAAGACCAAAATATCGTATATATAGAACTCCTAAAAAAAAGATTATAAAGTAAAATAATATTAAATATAAATTGAAAATATAATTAAACATGAAAATAATAAAATTAAGAAATAATTAATCCAATTAAATATATTGAATACTAACAAAAACATTAAACTATAAAAATAAAAACTAATTAGTGAACATAAAAATTACAAATTAAGCGCTATGGGTTACAAAATAATAAATGTGCAGATGTGTTATTGTCTGAAATATTTATCCTAATAACATGGCACATAACGAAGGAAAAAAATATTAATAAAATAAAGGTAATCCGACATTGACCTTTTCAGTGTAGTGCGCTATCTTTTATGAAGCGGGCTACAGCTAGTTTGGGCTTGGGCCTGACCATTATCGATCCATTTACCCAAGCCTGGTAAAGCTAGGCCTGATCACTTGATTAGTAAGAGCTTGTTGACTTATATGATTTTTTGGGCCCGACCTAACTAATGTGTAAATTATATAGATAAGCAAATCATTCTCATTAAAATAAATTTTAATAAAAATACAAAATAACAAAGATTAAATAAGTGAGCATATTCTTTATTAAACAAAATTTTACACCAAAAATGTGATTTGAAATACATAAATTGTTTTTTTTTAAAGGGCTGATACATACTTTGATAACTTGGGCTTTAAGGCCCGTTATAGCGTGCTCTATTGGAGTAGTTGTGTATTAAAGCATTTCACGTCAGTTTTTCTTGAAATAAAAAAAAGTTATCTTTTAGCTGTTATAAGGAAATTTCTTATGATATTTGTTTGTAACTTGATTTTAGAAACTTTTTGGCTATTTGAAATTAGAAATCTGTTCCATAAATAGTAATTCTTGATATCTTTTATTATTTAATTTAATATACATATTGCATCCAAATTTATATGTGAATGATATCGGATCTTACTAATATGATAAGAAAGAGAAAGTAGGTTGCTAGAAAGAAATAATGTGGGAGCTCAAAATCTTAGTTAGAAGATGTAAAGGAATCAAAATATCCAAAATGCTCTTTTTCACTTAATATTTATAGAGATCCAAGAGTTCTATGAATGACTACATAAAAATAATAAAAAATATATTGACTTCAATAACTTTTAGTGCAGACTGCCATGGAGATGTACTGTCCTATAATTGGCTGAAGGGAGCCACACTAAATGGCTCTTGGGTGAGTTCGGTAGTGCCAAGTAGGTTTAGCCCAGTATGCTGGGTGAGTCCATCTGCTAGTGATGCAAGGTGGGGACCTGTGTCTGGTTGGCTAGTTGGACTGTTGATGAATTGTGCTAAATGCTTTGGGTCTCCCTTAAAAGAGAGGGACGAGTGGGTTGGTTTCAACGGAAGGAATGGTTTAAATCAGACAAGCACATTACGATAAGTTGGGGACCTCATGAGTTGGTGCTTTCATGTAGTCGTATGGGATAGTATATGCGGGGATACCCACTCTAGAGGAGGACGAGTGATCAGAGTGATTGCCTTTGTATATAGCGGGTGTTGAGTTATGCACTTTGTGAATAATCTTCATGGTCCCTTGTGGGATAAGACCTCCCTTCATAGTGATTAGCATTTTGTAATCATTTGACGAAGTTCTTTTATGTGTGTTCCAAGTCAATATTTTTTAGTGATCATCGAGCAAGTTTACCTGTGGGCCCATCGGTGCCAAGTTCCTTCGTCGCAACCCACCAACTATTAAACATTTAAACACCTACAAAAGTATTTGCGAGCACACAATATTGGAGTTTTCTTTAATTTTAAACTCATAAATCCATTCAAAATTTTCTAAAAAAAATGAAATAATTTTATTTTTCTCATATAAAATGAATAAAATTTATTAAAATCACAAAAAATATCATATGATCAACTACAAATTTACCGTTGTTGCGTCCTGGAGTATTCGCGGCGATAGAGAAATATAAAGCTTAGCGTCTTAGCATTGTACGAAAATCCAGCACACAGTCAGATGAAAGAGAGAGGGTGTAATATTCATATAAGACACCAGAGTTTTTACGTGGAAACCCCTGAAAGGGGGAAAACCACGGGGCCTGGCCCAGTTTGAATGAATCCACTAGTATTTGCAGTTGTTTACAAACAAGGTCCTCCGTTTTGGGGAAGGACTTGGCTTGATATAGCCAATATACATCATATAGAGTGCATTTCATGGTGAGAATTAATATATACACATTTGCTAGGTCGGCTGACCATAGTTGGCAGACGACGGAGGTCAGAAGGACCGTACTTGGCGGGAGACAGGGGTCAGAAAGACCGTTGTTCGGTGATGGAAGTCGGAAAGACCGTAGTTGACAGACGCTGTAGGTCAGGGAGACCGTAGTCTGAGGGTAGAGGTCGGGAGGACCTTTGTTGGTCAGGCGACGGAGGTCGGAAGGACCATAGTTGACTGATGTTGCTGGTCATAAAGACCGTAATCAGATGACAGAGGTCGGAAGGACCTTATTTGGTGGGGCGACGGAGGTCAGAAGGACCGTAGTCGGCTGGCATTGGATATCAGAAAGACCTTAATCTGATGTCAGAGGTCAGGAGGACCTGAATTGATAGGGAGACGGAGGTCGGAAGGACCATGGTCGGCTGGCGTTGGAGGTCAGAAGGACCTTAATCTGATGTCAGAGGTCAGGAGGACCTGAATTGGTAGGGCGACGGAGGTCGGAAGGACCGTGGTCGGCTGGCGTTGGAGGTTAGAAGGACCTTAATCTGATGTCAGAGGTCATGAGGACCTGAATTGGTAGGGCGACGGAGGTCGGAAAGACCGTGGTCGGCTGGCGTTGGAGGTCAGAAGGACCTTAATCTAATGTCATAGGTCATGAGGACCTGAATTGGTAGGGCGACGGAGGTCGGAAGGACCGTGGTCGGCTGGCATTGGAGGTCAGAAGGACCTTAATCTCAGGTGGAGGTCCGGCAATGAGCAGGGCCTCAGGTGGTGGTCCGGCGAAGAGCAGGGCCTCAGGTGGTGGTCCGGCGAAGAGCAGGGCCTCAGGTGGTGGTCCGGCGAAGAGCAGGGCCTCAGGTGGTGGTCCGGCGAAGAGCAGGGCCTCAGGTGGTGGTCCGGCGAGGAGCAGGGCCTCAGGTGGTGGTCCGGCGAGGAGCAGGGCCTCAGGTGGTGGTCCGGCGAAGAGCAGGGCCTCAGGTGGTGGTCCGGCGAAGAGCAGGGCCTCAGGTGGTGGTCCGGCGAAGAACAGGGCCTCAGGTGGTGGTCCGGCGAAGAGCAGGGCCTCAGGTGGTGGTCCGGCGAATTGCAGGGCCTCAGGTGGTGGTCCGGCGAAGAGCAGGGCCTCAGGTGGTGGTCCGGCAAAGAGCAGGGCCTTAGATGGTGGTCCGGCGAGGAGCAGGGCCTCAGGTGGTGGTCCAGCGAAACTTCGGCGTTAGGCGGTGGTCCGACGAAACTCCGGCGGTGGTCGAGGAGGAGCGAGGGGGCAAGAGCTCTCTCTTTTTCCCCTTAGGAATCGGTCTCTCTTTCAAGCGGAGAGGGGGCTCTATTTATAGATTTTCATGAGTGGCATGGCCCGTAAATAGGTGGAAGATCAGGGGTAGTTAGGGAGTGGTTTGAATGGACGGCCGATCTTGAATCCCTTGATCATAGACCGTTTGTTGGACATTTGAAGGTCTTAGAAATATCAGATTTTGGCGATCTTGGACTCGTTGGATTCGTCTCGTCGAGACGCTCGATTCGACTATAAGCTTGCCACCTTTGGAGACCGTTTGGTAATCCAAATTATGGTTTCAACTTTCCAACAACGCTTCAGACCCTTGATTTGGACCCATTTGGGCTCAGATTGGGTTGAATTTGGTATCGTTGGGTTCGTATTTCCGAGACGCTCAGTTTGACTGTAAGTTTGCTGGAATCAGAGTTTGGATGGTCCCAACATTAATTTCGGAAGTTTCCAACTTGATTTTGCCTCGAGATTCATGTCCGATCAAGATAATTTTTTGATGACGTATCAATTGCCCCCCTATTTTCGGACATCGAAGCTCCAGAAGTCCGAAAATATGTGTTTCAATCTTTAGGGAATTTCTTCGTGCAATTTGAAGTTTGCAAAAATCTGATCTTGTGTGTAGAGGTCTCGAATGGCCTTAAAAGTGCCAAAATTGAGTCCGGAACGTTGAAAAACGGTTCCGGGGACCCAAAAAACGTCTGATTTGACCTTTCCGGGCTCGAAATTGGGCCTGGAAACGAGTTGGGAGGCCCAGCCACCGCCGGCCGCCGCCGGCGCGCCACCCGCGTGCCGCTCGCGCGCCTGCGCGCCGCTCGCGCGCCCGTGGGCCTGCCCGGCGCTGCCTGGCGCCCACGCGGGCTAGTTCGGCGCGGCTCCTACCCGCGCTTGCCCGGCGCTGCCGCGCGTTGCCTGCGCGGTTTCCAGCCACCCCCGCGCCACGGCTGACGCCTAGCGGTTTGCCCAACTGTCGGCTAACCGCCAGCCCAAATTTTTTTTTTTTTCATAACTTCCCTTCTCCTCCCTTGCTATAAATAGACCCCTATGGGGTATAAGATTCTTGCCCCTCTCTTCTCTTCTCCCTCTTTTCTTTCATTCGAGGCTTTCCCCTGGCCTTGCACGGGTGGTATCCCTCGTGCAGGCCCAGAGCCCCTTGTTGCAAAAAGGAGGTTCCCCCTATGTCCTTCTTCCCTTTTACCTCATCTTCTTTCACTTGAGGCCTTCCCCTGGCCCTAGACAGGCGGTATTCCCTGTCCAGGCCAGGGCCCCTCACTACAAGAAGGAGGTTCCTCCCCCTTTATTTTCTCTCCCTCACGCTGAGGCATTCCCCTAGTCCTATTCAGGTCTAGGGCCCCTCACTGAGCAGGATTCTTCTCCTCCTTTTTTTTGAGAGATCATGCAGAGGTCCGGTTAGTCGGTGGAAATCTGGAAACGGGCGGAAGTCTGACGTCAGGAAGAAGTCTAGTGACGGGTAGTAGTCCGATGATGGGTAGGAATTCAGTGTCGGGTAGAAGTCCGACAAAAGTCCGGTGGTCGATAGCAGTCCGGCGACGGGCAGAAGTCCGGCGTCGGGTAGAAGTTCAGTGTTGGGTAGAAGTCCGACGAGGGTCCGGCGACGGGCAGAAGTCCTGCGTCGGGTAGAAGTTCAGCGTCGGGTAGAAATCCGGCGTCATGTAGAAGTTCAATGTCGGTTAGAAGTCCGACGAGGGTCCGGCGACGGGCAGAAGTTCCGCGTCGGGTAGAAGTTCAGAGTCGGGTAGAAATCCGGCGTCATGTAGAAGTTCAGTGTCGGGTAGAAATCCGGCGTCCTGTAGAAGTTCAGTGTCAGGTAGGAGTCCGACGAGGGTCCGGCGACTGGCAGAAGTCCGGCGTCGGGTTGAAGTTCAGAGTCGGATAGGACTCCGACGAGGGTCCGACGACGGGCAGAAGTCCGACGTCGGGTTGAAGTTCAGCGTCAGGTAGGAGTCCGACGAGGATTCGACGAAGGGCAGAAGTCCGGCGTCGGGTAGAAGTCCGCCGATGGGCAGAAGTCTAGCGTCGTGTAGAAGTTCAGCGTCGGGTAGGAATCCGACGAGGTTCCGTCGACGGGAAGAAGTCCGGCATCGGGTAGAAGTCCGACGAATGTCCCGCGACTGGCAGAAGTCTGACGACGGGCATAAGTCTGTCGTCGAGTAGAAGTGCAGCGTCGGGTAGAAATCCGACGAGGATCCGACGACGGGCAAAAATCCGGCATCGGATAAAAGAGCGTAGGTCAATAGCATCTGCCAAAGATGTGTGACCTTTCTGAGGTTGTTTTTCAGAGCCTTTGCTCGATGATGTTAACCGGTGTAGAAGAGGTCGAGATGATCCACCAAGGATGTAAGATCTATCCGTGGTTGTATGTCAGAGTCTTGCTCGATGACGTTTAACCTTTGTGGAAGGGGTTGAGAGAATCCAATAAGGATGTATGACCTATCCGAGGTTTGTATGTCAGAGCCTTGCTCGATGATGTTAACCTGTATGGAAGAGGTCGAGAGAATCCACCAAGGATGTGAGACCTATCCGAGGTTGTATGTCAGAGCCTTTGCTCGATGACGCTAATCTGTATGGAAGAGGTCGAGAGAATCCACCAAGGACGTAAAGACCTATCCGAGGTTGTATGTCAGAGCCTTTGCTTGATGACATTAACCTGTGTGGAAGAGGTCGAGAGGATCCACCAAGGATGTATGACCTATCCGAGGTTGTATGCCAGAACACTGTTCGATGACGTTAACCTGTATGGAAGAGGTCGAGAGAATTCAATAAAGATGTATGACCTATCCGAGGTTGTATGTCAGAACACTGTTCGATGACGTTAACCTGTGTGGAAGAGGTCAAGTCGAATCCACCAAGGATGTGAGACCTATCCGAGGTTGTATGTCGGAGCATTTGCTCGACGACGTTAACCTATATGGAAGAGGTCGAGAGAATCCACCAAGGATATGAGACCTATCCGAGGTTGTATATCGGAGCCTTTTCTCAACGACGTTAACCTGTATGGAAGAGGTCAAGTCGAATCCACCAAGGATGTGAGACCTATCCGAGGTTGTATATCGGAGCCTTTGCTCAACGACGTTAACCTGTATGGAAGAGGTCAAGTCGAATCCACCAAGGATGTGAGACCTATCCGAGGTTGTATGTCAGAGCCTTTGCTCGACGACGTTAACTTATATGGAAGAGGTCGAGAGAATTCACCAAGGATATATGACCTATCCGAGGTTGTATGCCAGAGCCTTTGCTCGATGACGTTAACCTGTGTGGAAGAGGTCGAATCGAATCCCCCTGGGATTGATTTTGCCTTGATTGGGAGGGGGCGAATGCTGTGTGTATCCCTAATCAAGAATGAAGAATGGTCTATTTTTAGACCGTTACTGTCTTTTTGAGGTCGAAATTTAGACCCTGCCCAAGGAGTAGAAGTCCAACTAGGGACTGTATGAGGCTTGAAATTTTATTGGAAGCATCTTTGCATTTGCTGGGAGTTTCTTGCCTGAAATATCATCTTGATATTGAAAGTATTAGAGGAATTTTCTCGACCATAGTTGGAGTCAAGGTTGCCCCCCAGCCCGTATCTGATTTCAATGAAATTGATGCAGCGATAGCTGATGTAAGGAAGTTGGCAAGAATGACCTTTTGAGGTTGGAGCAAAAATTGCCCCCCAGTCGGAAACCATGTTCCCACAGACGGCGTCAAACTGTTGCATCCTGGAGTATTCGCGGCGGTAGAGAAATATAAAGTTTAGCGTCTTAGCATTGTACGAAGATCCAGTACACAATCAGATGAGAGAGGTCGGAAGGACCTTATTTGGTGGGGCGACGGAGGTCAGAAGGATCGTAGTCGGCTGGCATTGGATATCAGAAAGACCTTAATCTGATGTCAGAGGTCAGGAGGACCTGAATTGGTAGGGCGACGGAGGTCGAAAGGACCGTGGTCGGCTGGCGTTGGAGGTCAGAAGGACCTTAATCTGATGTCAGAGGTCAGGAGGACCTGAATTGGTAGGGCGACGGAGGTCGGAAGGACCGTGGTCGGCTGGCGTTGGAGGTTAGAAGGACCTTAATCTGATGTCAGAGGTCATGAGGACCTGAATTGGTAGGGCGACGGAGGTCGGAAAGATCGTGGTCGGCTGGCGTTGGAGGTCAGAAGGACCTTAATCTGATGTCAGAGGTTATGAGGACCTGAATTGGTAGGGCGACGGAGGTCGGAAGGACCGTGGTCGGCTGGCGTTGGAGGTCAGAAGGACCTTAATCTCAGGTGGAGGTCCGGCAATGAGCAAGGCCTCAGGTGGTGGTCCGGCGAAGAGCAGGGCCTCAGGTGGTGGTCCGGCGAAAAGCAGGGCCTCAGGTGGTGGTCCGGCGAGGAGCAGGGCCTCAGGTGGTGGTCCGGCGAGGAGCAGGGCCTCAGGTGGTGGTCCGGTGAAGAACATGGCCTCAGGTGGTGGTCCGGCGAATTGCAGGGCCTCAGGTGGTGGTCCGGCGAAAAGCAGGGCCTCAGGTGGTGGTCCGGCAAAGAGCAGGGCCTTAGGTTGTGGTCCGGCGAGGAGCAGGGCCTCAGGTGGTGGTCCGGCGAAACTCCGGCGTCAGGCGGTTGTCCGACGAAACTCCGGCGGTGGTCGAGGAGGAGCGAGGGGGCAAGAGCTCTCTCTTTTTCCCCTTAGGAATCGGTCTCTCTTTCAAGAGGAGAGGGGGCTCTATTTATAGATTTTCGTGAGTGGCATGGCCCGTAAATAGGTGGAAGATCAGGGGTAGTTAGGGAGTGGTTTGTATGGACGGCCGATCTTGAATCCCTTAATCATAGACCGTTTGCTGGACATTTGAAGGTCTTAGAAATGTCAGATTTTGGCGATCTTGGGCTCGTTGGATTCGTCTCGTCAAGACGCTCGATTCGATTATTAAGCTTGCCACCTTTGGAGACCGTTTGGTAATCCAAATTATGGTTTCAACTTTCCAACAACGATTCAGACCCTTGATTTGGACCCATTTGGGCTCGGATTGGGTTGAATTTGGTATCGTTGGGTTCGTATTTCCGAGACGCTCAGTTTGACTGTAAGTTTGCTAGAATCAGAGTTTGGATGGTCCCAAAATTAATTTTGGAAGTTTCCAACTTGATTTTGCCTCAAGATTCGTGTCCGATCAAGATAATTTTTTGATGACGTATCAACCGTAAAGCATCGATTTCAAAGCATTTAAAGCTATTGCAATATCAAAACTTATTATTAATATTATTAATATCATTATTTTCTTAAATTTAGAGCACTATATTTTCAATTTTGGAAGGATTATATGCATTTTAATTTTATATGTCAAGATTTATCTTGAAATAATTAATTATTAGCTGCTATATAGTTATAGGTACGAAGTTGCTGGCAAGCGTTAGGTAACTTCTCTTCAATATGGAAAAGCATACGTCTTTCCACGCGAAATAATTATTGTCGGATAAAATTATTACTTAAGTGTAAAACATATTCCAGTAGACATGAAATAAATATTTCTGTTGAATAATATTTGTTGAATATAACTATAAATTTAATATAATTGTACTTCGAAGAGAAGAATTTTTTCAAGAGGTTTCTAACTCACCTCCATCACAATCAATCGATTATGGAGCCAGCTAAACCGCTTAAAAAAATAAATTTAAACTCTTAAATATCAAGACGTCTTTGTAGTATAATGGTTGAAATTTCAGTAAGAAATTTTAAAGTTAAGTAGGCTTATATGGTAGCAATTCTGTGAGGCTAAGATTGCTCACGTCTTCGAAAGTTACACAAACCGAATAAAATCTCAATAATTAGAAGTTTTATTGTTACGCCTACTGTCCTCATTATTTAAATATACTTATCTCCCACTTCGAAGCAGTTTGTAGCTCCAACAAAAAAATTGCTAACGACTTAAGAATGCTCGCCAGCCACTGTCCGTCCTAAGGGACACTCACAAATCGTTATTATCTTCACCGATATGAAACTTTCTTAACCTATATACGATAATGAATACATGTCTATAGCAAAGAATAAAAGAAAACATAAATATGAACCGAAGGGAAAAATGTGGCTCATATTGGTCTGTAGATTTGAGTCTTTCCTAAATGATGTACATTTGAGTTTATCTTTAAAAAAAAAAAAGTACTGGAGTTGGTCAGCTGAAAGGCAATAATTATAATTGCTACATTTTCATCAAACAGAGTACAAAAGGGGTTATATATGAATATGCAATCCATGCAATAGTTAATGACTTCCAATAGAATACTTGCTCTCCAGGTGGAGCTGTCCTCGTCCTCATGGCAAGGGCAGCAATAAAGGAACCTTTATTATGCAGGGCCATCTATTTTTTTACCTAACCCAACTGCCTCTTTAATTTAATTTAAACAAAAAAAAAATCGAAGCAGTCGAGCACAGTAAATAGGATAGAAAGTATTTAATTAATTTGAAAATTTTTGTAACATAAATTATAATATTTAACGAATTTTTAATATTGAAAAGTTGAAAGTTCTTTTATAAAGTTGACGTGCATGGAAAGCGACGCAAATTCAGAATAATTATATAATAACGACATTCAATTGAGTTCATAGCACATGCAAGGTTTAAATTTTGTTTAATAGGCTGTTTTTGTGCTATGATTAATGAAATAATTAAATAAATCATCAAAGTTTTATTTAAAATATTTTATTGAGGTGAGAAATTTGGGGGAATTGATTGGAGGAATTTGAACCATTTGTTGTTTGGTCATGTGAGTAAGGAGTTATAAATGTTTACTTATAAATATTTTAAAAGGTTATTTGATTGGATATTTTTTAAATATATGTATTTAAAGGTACAAAATAATAAGAATGCATGAATCATTTGATTTGATATCAATTAAATGTATTGCAATATTTCTTTTTATATTTGTTATAATATATTTGAAATATATTAAAATATGACGGATGATTGCGAGAGACAGTTGAAGATAGTGGATGATGGCAAGAAAGGGATTTTGGGTTTGACACGGACATCAGAAAATGAGATTTAGATGGAATGATGGCTCAATCATGAGCAAAATGATCCAACATTGAAGAAGAGTATTTCAACATAGTGAGATTATTATGTGCAGAGTCTTGATCGGTGCTGCGTCATGGTTCTATGAGTGTGCGCAGTAAAAACACAATGTGTACAGTAACTGTGCAATTACTGCGCATACTCACGGAATCCAAACAGTTCTCCCATCTGAACTCCACACATAATAATCTCTCCTCAATATAAAAGCACCATTAATGCGAACCCACTATAATAAGACCAACAAAATAGTAGGGAGAAAGGATAACCATATAATTTAACGATGCTTACAACTCCACATAGAGAGAGAGAGAGAGAGAGAGAGAGAGAGAGATTTCAAGTGGAATTGATTATTGGCATTGGGGATTCACAATAGTTAAGAAAATAAACTGTCACCTAATTATTCAATCTTCAAATAACTAGGGCAACAATCAAATTTTTTTTTTATGGTTGTCCTTAATTTCCCAAACATCAAGAGACTTTTGCACTACTTTGACTCTAATTCTTTAGTTTAATCACCTGTTGAATGGCCAAGTTGATCCTTTCTAGCTTTTTTTTCTTCCTTGCAACATCATTCTCTTCCCTAATATTAAAAAATATTTTCCTTCTGAATTTTTTGTTAGCAAACATAATATTAAAATAATAAATTATAGTTGCACATTATTTATAGTTTATGATCTACTATTATTTTTTATTGTGATTAAAAGTTATTCACGTTAAAAAATTTGTATTGATAAAGAGAATTTTATGTTTGACTTTTACACGAAGTTTTGGCATACACATAGATGATAAATAATATATAAAAGACTTTAAAATTTTTACATGAAAAAAAAAAAAAACTACGGGCCTAGCCTAGATTAAATAGCCCATTATACATATAAGTTACTATAATTCATTCCTTCTTATAGTTAAATAAAATATATTTACAAATTATATAATAAAATTTTGCCTTTTACAAATTTGGAGAAGAATGTTGAAGATGTGATAGCTGAAATCTGTTAATCAGGTGATGGTAATTGGAAGACAGTGGTAGGAATAATGGTATGACGACAATAGTGAGATGATGACAGTTAGATAACAATGAATGAATTATGATATTGGAGAAATAATGATCAGGGGATGATGGTCAAGCAATAGTGATAGGGTGATGATAGTCAAATGACAATAATAGAAGAACAATAGTGGCTAGCATTGATCATTAACATTTGGTAGAGCTCTAAAGTTCTTCATATATTTAAACTCTCTCTAAACTCAAGTCAAGATCGCTTTCATGTAAAGAATGAAGATCTATCTATGGTATCTTCATATTAACACTTTTATAAATCAAATCAAAATATTATAACACTCAATCGAATGACCCCAATTGAACATTTTGATCATAGATTGTGCATTCATCATTGAAATGCTTTAGTAATCTTGGAATTGAATGATGTTAGCTCGTTGAATTCATATAAGACGCTCATTTTTACTATAAACATATAAGATTCAGGCACGATTCTATCATTCAATCAACGTGTTGACCATTTTAATCATATTTCATTTGTTAGTTTATGCTCATTTAAACTTAAATCGGATCACATTTGGTATTAGCTAGTCGGATCTTTTTGTCGAGGCATTTGGTTCGACTATAAATTTGCTAATCAAAGATCATATGATTTTGAATTGAATTCATAAAATGTTTTATATTACTACATAATATTCATACTAATTAAGTAAATTTTTCAGAAACATATTAAAATAATATATTTTTTTTCTGTTGTACATATTCTAAAAATGATGACTATTACTTATTTATCAACATGTTTATTCATTTTTTAATTTGGATCAAAACAAATCTTTTTCTTGGAAATATGAGACTGTCACACTATGTGTGAAATAGAAATAAATGATAAAAGAATAATTGAATAGAGTCATTTATATTTTATGCTGCTCATTTAAGATACCTATAAGCGTAATATATAAATTTATTAAATTATTTTTTTTCCAACCTAACCTAAATTTTGTCATTGCATTTTTATAACCCTTAGAGAATCAGAATCCCTCAAAGGAGACATGAAGTCGTGGGCGCTATTAGATGTAAATGAGTAGGTGAATCTTAAGAGTCGTTGCAGCGGTGTCGGCTGAGGTATTTTTAGGTAGCAGATCACCGTCCACGTGTACATTAGTGCATTTAGGACCCCAAGCCATGTGCCCAAATTAAATGCGTCTCTTCCTTTTACAATAAATGTAGATTATAATGTAAAGAATACTTAAAAATTAGCTCAAAGTATTTTTATTACATTTTTTATTAAATTATTAATTTAGTAATTTACCTTTAGATTTATGGAATTTAAATTAGTTAAAGGCTATTTATTTGAAAGTATTTTATTCTAAATCTAATGTAGAACAAATTTGATGCATTCAAATTATTTTATGATGTGCTTGTAAACTAATTTTAAAATTTTATTTTATGATATTTTGGAGGATAGAAAAAGAGATGTCGAAAGGGGGGATCAATGGCATTGGTAGTGGGACGGGCCGGTCTGGGGGCATGGGCAGCTGTGAGATGTCTTATTGGGTTTGAAAAAAGTTTAAATTTGGGTTCGAACTGTGTTTGAATCCGATTAGAATTCAAATATATTTGAACTAATTTCAAATGCTTCGACTTTGACAATAAGTTCGTGTATGTAAGTGGTTAGCCCTCCTTGATTGTAATTTTGTCCGCAAATAATTGAATAGAGCCATGCTGATATGTTTATTGGCAAATCATTATGCAGCTCATCTTGATCTGTAGGTTAGGAGTTTTAGCTTCCAACCAAGAGGTATTGGATTTGAAGCTTGTGTATGTGATGTGTGAGTTTGACTTAATTGGCCTAAATGTCCAAAACAAAACCCATAAATAATGAATATCAAGTTATTATTGACTAGGCTAATTAATTATCATAATGTATCATTAAAATAATGATTGATAAATGATAAATCTGCCTTTTTTATCATATATAGAAGTAGTGTACATATTAAATTAAATATTTATTTCGATGGATATAATATAATATATTCTTCATTATGGTTGATATGATTTGAAAATATTACCTAATCTTAGATAAATTTTAATGCAGAATATACAACTCAAAGGATTTAAATTAAATTTGAGAATTTCCAAAATTAATTGAATATTGATGAGAGCTCTTAATTTTGTGAACTTATATATACTCAAAACAACAATCTCAATAAATGTTTGCAATAGCATTGAAATCATGCAATTTTTTTGCTCATATGGGGCTTAAATTATCTGAATTAAACTAATTTATTGAGGTGATATGTGCCCTTTACTTCTCTTTGCAATGTGCAATCCAATGTAGGATGTAGCTATCCACGACCACTATAAGATTAACCAATTTGATGGTCGGCTGCGCATCTCTCGATCTCTTATTAGTATGAATAATCATCTCATGCCCTCATTGTAATGTCATGCCCTAATTTGGGTTTCTATGACATGCAAAAGTCACAATAACTTGAAAATTCAATTATTTTTTTAAATTTTTGACATATAAGTACACAACATGTATTTGACATCATGATCCACAAAAATCTTTAATTTTCCCCATGAAAAGGAATGCTATTGTGCATAGATTTTTCATATAAAAAATAGTGGGAAGGAGCTCAGTATATAAATGATTAGAATGACAAAACTATTAAGTATTAAATGGAATTTTTTTCATTCTAGATATACAAAGGACATTATTTAAGAATAAATTATGGGATGTGAAGGCTAAAGAGGTGGAAATAGTGTGGGGTATGAGTGTACTCATGCCTTATCCAATCATAACAATATTAGGACCATTACATAGAGTGTGATGCAGGAGATTAGTCAAGTATTAGTGTTCTATTCAGAAGCACCTTTGTCTATCAACAATATAGAAGTGATTAGAGTGTTTTTGGCTACATGGTAAGCACTTGTTTACTTCGATTTAAGTGGTTAGGAAACCTAAGAGTTATTTATTGACTAACAAAAATTGGTGGTGGATTGAGAGGCCACTAGTTAAAAAATAAGACACTACTTGATTATGTGATTATAATTGTGCATGCTTAACAATAGTGAAGATAAATGTGTGGATGTTGATGATCATTAAAATAACCTTTTGTGTGGTGACTAAGAGCGTGTGATCTGATTATGATGGAAAACACAACTGTTTGTTGTGAGAGACTATAAGTTAATTGATAAGGGTAAATAGAGGGATCCAACGAGATGTACATATACGAGACCAGTAAGAACAAATTGTTGGCGAACGAAAATTGATGGTGGATTGAGTGACAAAAATATGAAAAATGGGACATCATTTGATCATATGACCCTCAATGTTTTCTGCATGACAATAAATAGGATAATTATGATGAGTTGGACAATAATTATAGAGATTAGTTTCATGGGGTCTGAGAGCATATGATGTTGGTAGTGGCGACAAATACCACTACTTGTTGTTGGTGGCTTTGCAATGATAGAGAAGTGGAGAGAAAGGGATCTAAAGAGACCTTGGATTGCATGGTATTGGTTAGGATTCATATTTGATGTGGTCACATGACGTTTGAAACTAGGTCATTTTTAGATGAAGAAAATAACATGGGGCTTAAAGTTAACATAGGAGGCTGTTGGGGGCAAGTTTGCAAATTGATGACGAAGGTGAGGGTTGATGGGTGATAGATTATTGTTATGAGAGTGGTGGTAGATGTGTTTGAAGGGTTGAGATCGAGAGGTGATGGATGGGTTTGAAGGAGAATGCATATATAACAAGAGAGCCACATATATGGAGTAGATGTTGTTTGTTCATACCAAAGAGGTGGATGATGGTGGTGGTGAGGTGGTACACTTACAAAGAGGCAGTACACATGTAAGGTCGTTGGATATAAAGCATGAGATCGATATTGACACACATTATCTTACGTGATCACATTGAGATGCTTAAAGTGGCAGTCTTGCGTGTATGGCGAGGCTTATGAGAGGTTGGGATACAAAGTAAGAGGCAATTACTCAATGCTAATTTGGGGTTATGCGAGAGAGAGGAGGTAGAGAGATATGCTCAGTGGGGGGGAGTGAGAAAAATAGAGAATATGAATCGAAGATATATAAGAAGAAGAGATGGACCAAAGCTCTAATTTGTTAGAGTTTCAAATAATGACTATATCATTTTAATAAGTTACCATAAATAAAAATATTTGTGCAATATTGTAAAAGGAAAATTTCCTAATTTTAAATGTAAGCCAAAAAAACACAAGAAAATAAATAAATACACAAGAGATTAAATTAGACAATTAACTTTTCATAATAATTATTAATTTATGATATGATGTTGGCCATTAAAAGAGAAACATAATATTAAGTGTTGCATATATGAGAATGCTCAGGTGGATGAGTGGCTTTACTCTTAAAGACAGGATACGAAATGAGCATATACGTGAAAAGGTTGGAGTAGCTCCAGTGGAAGATAAGATTAGAGAGAGTCTCCTTAGATGATTTGGTCACATAAAACTGCGGCCTTCCGATGATCCGGTTAGGAAAGTAGATGTATTAGATTTGACTTATGTTAAGAAAGGTAGAGGGTAGACCTAAAAAGACTTAATTAGAAAATATTATAAATTACCTTTCTTTTTTAGATTTAAATGAGAATTTGATTCTTAACAAGATACAATGGAGAAAAATGATTCATGTATCTGACCTCACATAGTGGGATAAAAACTAGTTGTTGTTGTTGTAGTAGTAGTATAATAATTATTAATTCATTCTTTTTTTTTATTCAATACTAGCATTCACTCCCTTAGATGCTCATACATAATTAGATCCATTGATAGTTTTTTTTTTCTCTTCACACCCAATCATGATATATCTTATCATGAATAGACACAAACAATTGGTTTGATAATATTATATACAATGCAATCATATAAAGTCGCTATTACAGAGATACTGACAAATAATGTTTGACAAATGTTTTGAAATATTGGATAAGATTAAAAAAACGGTATATCTCTTTTTTAAAATATTTACTTTTTTAAAATAAATTTAATATAAATAATTTTTTTTTAAAATATGCTGATATATTTTACATCAAGATGAATTTTAAAATTTACACAAAAATTAGTTAAAATAAAAATAAAAATAAAAAAGATGAAATACTCATATGCAAAAAATAAATTTTTTTTATATCATCTTCTTATTGTATATTTATATCATAAATTCATTGAAAGATGAAAATCATAACATTAGGTGATGCTTCTATTAAATAAGACTTCATTTGTGATAGTTTTCTTACTGTTTTTTTTTTCAGACTATGACTACAATTTTTATTTGGCCGCTATTTTTTACTGTTTTAAAAAAAAATTATGTTGAGAAGTTATTTTCTACAATAGCTTAAAAAAATATTTTCTCTACAATAGCTTTATAAAATAATTATTACTTTCTAAAGCAATTTCTAGTGTAAAAATTTTTAGAAAATAACAAAAAAATAGTGACCAAAAGCTATCTCAAAGGAAGCTTAAGCTTCGTTTGGGATAATTTTCTTATTGCTTTATAAAACAATTTTTTAGTTTAAAAATTTTTTATGCTGGAGCTCATGGAAGCAAAAGGAAAAGTTCAATAGAACAGTAACTCTCAAAGGAAAATATATTTCATTACTAAAGAAGCAGCCAACTGTGGTATGTATACTAACAGGTACAATTACATATACCAAAAAACACTAAGGCAACTAATAAAGTATTTAGAAATAAAACAGCGTACTATTGTAATAGAAAAAGAGAAATAAGCAGAAGTAAGAGTAATGGGGAACGTATGGTATGTATGGTGCTCCTCCGCATCACAATAGCCTGCAGTAGATCTCCCCAGGCTCAGAAGAACTCGCTTCCAGCAAGGTGATTACGGTGGAAGTGCTGTCTGGAGGATGATAAGTGTAGTTATCAGCTACATTGAATGTGGAAGTGGTGCGAATACTGGGAGGAAGGTCTAAGATATAGGCATTGTCATTGATGCGTTGAAGGATGGGAAATGGGTCAATTTTCCTTGGACCGAGTTTAGAATAAGTGCCAGTTGGGAACCTGTCCTTAGAAATTTGTAGCATAACAAGTTTGCCAGGACCTTCTATGGAGATCACCATGTTTATATTTGTAGTTGGCGGCTTAGAGGTTAATCTTTGATAGATTGAATCACATCAGTTGATTGGGAGATTATTTTAGTGGCTACAGCGTTACTGCACTTGGGTAGTATTGTTATATCAACTAAGTGGTTGGGTACCTTGGTATAAACAATGCTAAATGAAGAAGAGCTTGCAGATCGATTTGTCATCGAATTGTAGGCAAATTCAGCTTGGGCTAAGAATTTCTCCCCACCGTTTTGGCTGTTGCTGGATAAGATAGTGAAGCATGGTGCCAAATGTTCAGTTAACGATCTATATTTGGCTATTATTTTGCGGGTGATATGCCGAGCTAAGCTTAATATCTGTGTTTAGACTTTTTCCACAGTTGCCGCCAAAAATGACTGATGAATTTAACATCACGGTAGGAGGTGAGGCTATGGGGAAGGCCATGCAGTCGAATAATTTCTTTAAAGAAGAGGCGGGCAATGTGAACAACATCAAATGTTCATTTGCAAGGAAAGAAATGCGCCATCTTAGAGAAGCGATCAACTACCACCATAATTGAATCAGCTCCTTGCATGGTGTGAGGAAGCCTTAATACGAAATCAATGATGATGCCTTCCTAGATGGAATATGGGATCAGAAGAGCAGTATAAAGGCTCATATTTTGCAAATTGTCCTTATACATCTGGCAGATAGAACATCCCTAAAAAAAGGGTGACATCCTTGCGAAGATGAGGCTATTAGAATCGACATTGCAATTGCCCAATTGTTTTATCTCCTCCAATATGAGCAAATAATCCCCTGCTATGAATTTTCTTGATTAGTTGTTTCCTCCATGAGGAAATCGGTATACAAAGGCAATTACCTTTAAATAAAAAGCCATGGTGTAGTGTGAAATCAAGAGCGGGATGGGCATCTATTCAGTTATACCACTGGGCATCAAAATTTGGATCGGAAGTATACAACTCCTGCAGTTCTTATAATCCTATGATCTCTGTTTGGAGTTGGGTTAAAAAGAGATGAACGCCTACTTAAAGTGTTAGCAACCCGATTTAACTTTCCAGTTTTGTGTTTGAGAACAAAACTGAATTACTGTAAAAATACAATCCACCGCGCATGCATTCGATTAATGTTCTTTTGATTATGGATATATTGCAATGCTTGATTATCGTTGCAGAACATAAAGTCTTCGTGTAAGAGGTAATGCTCCCACTGCTAGAGTAATCTAATAACAACGTATAATTCTTATTTGTAGGCAGTCCATTTTTGGTGTGTGGGGCTCAGCTTCTCGCTAAAAAATTCAATGGGCCAATCACATTGGGATAGAACAACCCCTATGCCTATAGATGATGCGTCGGTATCTACTTGAAAAGGTTTTTCAAAATCAAGGAAGGTAAGATCAGGTGCTGAGCTTAGGGTGGACTTTACAGCTTCAAAACAACGTTGCTGCGAATTTGTCGACAAAATTTTTTTAGATTTGAGGCGTATAATGGGGGATATCATCATACTAAATCCCTTTATAAACCTACGATAAAAGTTTGTAAGCCCATGAAAACCGCGGACTTTAAATAAGGAGGTAGGTGTAGGCTAGTCCATGATAACATCAATTTTGTTGGGATCAATATGGATGCAATCAACAAAGAGTATAAACTCGAGGAAGTGAACATAAGCTGCAACAAATTCACATTTAGATAAGTTAAGATATAATTTGTGTTGATGTAGAGTTTCAAGAATGAGTTCCAAGTGAGCTAGGTGGTCTTTAAAAGAAGGCTGCTATTTGAGGAAGAGAATGAAAAGAAGCATAGGGGAGGGGGTTTGGTGGCTGCTGCTAGAAGGAGAAGGGATGTTTTTCGATGCCCTAAATCTTTAAATTGAGATAAATGTCGAGGGAGGCAGCGAGGTGGGAGAATATGATGAATAGGGAAAGAAATCACAATTGGAGGGAGAGATGATATGGCTTGCTCAATTTGGTCATGTGTGAAGGAGGTTAGCTCGTCTTTGATTCACGCGGAAGAGAGCGGGGTGACTTTTGCTTGCGTTTGTGGAAGAAATTTCGAACTAGGTGAGCAACCAATTTGGGTTATAACAAATATGTCGTCAAAGTAGACAATAGAGAACTTGTCAAGGTGTGGTTTGGGAATTTCATGCATGAGTCGCATAAATGTGGACAATACATTGCAAAGGCCAAACGACATCACTTTTCATTCGTATAAACCTTCGTGAGTTTTGAACATCATCTTCAATTCGTCATCGGGTTTAATATGAATATGATGCTAGCCATTTCGTAAGTCAAGTTTTATAAAAATGGAGGCGCTGCAAGTTTGTCAAGAAGGTCAATAATTCATGGAATAGGAAAGTGATACTTGACGGTGATCCTATTTATCGCATGATTGTCGATGCACATTCTCTATTTGCCATCTTTTTTGGGAACAATCAAGGCAGGAACGACATAAGGACTCCAGCTAGATTGGATGAATTATTGTTGCAGTAAATTAGCTACAATTTGTTCTTCTACATCTTCATCAGTTAGCCACCATATTGTTATGTTCTTTATTTTGATCACCATTGATTAACTGTAGTTGTTGCTGAGTCAAACACTTATTAGACTTATGGCCCATTTGAAAGCACCTGAAATATTTCAAAGTGGTTGGCCTGACTTACAAATTATCCTTGGTCATGGGTTTTGCTTTAGTTTGGTCTCTTTGGTCTCCAGGAGGGTTACGGGTTGGGTTAAATGTACCAGGTTGGGTTTTGGGTGAAGGCATAATGGGCTTGGCAACAGACGTATACTCCTCACTGAAAGCTCATATGCCTGAATAGTTGCGTGAATGTCGTGATCAAACCGAGTTAAGATCCAATTTGTCCTGGATAGAATCCTTTAACCCTCCAATGTACCGCACAACAAGCTAATTATCAGTCTCACTCAAATTATTGTAGGAGCTGAGACAGCAAAACTTTTCGGTATAATCACATACGGATCAGTTTCCTTGCTTGTAATACTGATATTGCAAATAGAACATTTGCTAAAAATCAGTGGGTAGGAAGGGACCCCTCGAAAGCTGCTTCATACATTACAGTTCTTCACAGGACCCCAACCTTATCTTTTGCGACTTTGCTGTAGCTGGACCAACCATGTGCTGCCTCCTCCTTTCAAGCGACAGGCGACATATTTGACCTGTTTCTCTAGCTCAATGTCCATATACTCGAAGAATGTCTCTACAGCTCGCTCTCAATCCAAGTAATCCTTAATGTGCAGCCTCCCGTCAAAGAACAGAATATCCAACTTGACACGAAAACTTTCATGCACCTGGTGTGTGTGTGTGTGTTGAGAGGGGGGGGGGGGTGTTCTGCGAAATCTCTTTCGCCAGGGAAATCGGTGAGGTTCGTCATCCATGGAGTGGTACAACTCTCGTCGCAGAGCATAATCATTATCCTCATATGAATCAGAAAAAATAGGTAGCAAAGTAATAACTCTTTGAGGAACTCTTTCAGTCGGGATAGGTGCTCTTTGTACCAATGTGGTTGCCGGAGCAGGCTGGTGATTATCATGGTTGACGACTGCTTTAATTTGCCTCATTTCATTTTGCATTTCAGCAAAAATATTGAAAGAAAGCAGTGATTAGTTCGTCAAGTTGGTTGGTGATGCTGCTGTGCGCTGCCCACAAAGCTTCAAGACTCCTCTCCTCATCAAGTGGAGCTTGATTGCTTCCCTCCGCCATCAAGTTGGAATGCTAGCTCTAATACCAAACTGATGCTGAAGCTCACGGAATCAGAAGAAAAAGTTCAATAAAACAATAACTCTCAAAAGAAAATGTATGTCATTACTAAAGAAACATCCGGTTGTGATATGTATACTAATAGGAGTAGTAAGGATTATGTGCTGAAAGTGGGACCCATCTACTACAAAAATTAATCTTTTATTAAAACGAAGTCCTCGTCACTTTTCCCAACTGCCCACTCGATTTTCTAGCCCACTTTTTATTTTCCAGCTCACGGTAACAACTGGATTAATTAATTTATTAAACATTATTCATATTTAAAATTTAATTGATTATTTATTTTAATAAATAAGCTTAGAAATTAAATTGATTCTCCTCTCTCTGTCTCTCTCTCTCTCTATCTCCTCTGCTTTTTTTTTAAATTTTCTGAAAAGTTCTAAATCACAACAACAACACTTATCTCAAGTATCAAATCCTAAACCTCAAGATTAGGGCAAAGCCCTCTGCATTGTTCCTTGCTTGTTAGCACTAAAAAGTTCAGCTTAGTCACCGAATATTTGCTAAAGCTAACAGTGCACATAGCCTTTCTATTGTTTCTCTTCGCTATTCCGCAGTCTCTACCTCGCGTTTTCTAGCTAGCTGGCTCCCTACTTCTGCGGTTTTCTAATTTATTTTTTTCCTTCCTATGATCCTGCCGACACTGTTAATTGCATGGCTTGAGAGAAGAGAAAGAAGGGGAGAGAGAGTGTTCCATATGGAAACCGCAATGTTTGTGATCTCTGCTCTTCTCTTTCTGTCAGCTAACTTTGTCCAATCTACCACGAACCCTTCAGATGGTAATTTATTTTAATTCTATTTAATTCGCTTACTCAAAGATCAGATTTTTTTAAACTTACCCATTGCATGCGTCGCTTTCCTTGATGAAAGATCTCTTTTTTCGCGATTATGCTCATTGTTTTGGGAACTTACTCATCAATGGGTGTTACAAAAGTTTAAAATTTGAGTCTTGTGCTCCGTTCCGATTTTCATTGCGAACTTTTGTCAAGTTTTAGATACTCTACAGGTTCGAAGGACTAAATAGTTTTTCCAATATTGCAGCTTCTTAGCAGTTTATTTATTTATTGTTTGCAGTTGAAGTTCTTGTGTTGCTTTATAGCACTTTGAACACCCCTCCTCAGCTTACTGGATGGAAATCAATCGGAGGTGATCCGTGTGAAGAATCATGGAGAGGGATCTCCTGCTCTGGCTCAGATGTTATTTCCATGTATACATTTTCCATTGAATTTGATTGTATTTCCCTTTCGTTTGATTTCCTTTGTTCTTATAAGATAGATCATGTTTAAACTCTTATTATGTTGTGGCAGCGAACTTGCAGGTTTGGGACTTGGTGGCACTCTTGGATACCTTCTCTCCAATCTCTTATCCTTGAAGACATTGTGAGACAACTCTTAGCTTTTTGTTAGCGGACGAAGTCATTTGGTTCTTTGTATATTGTGAATTTTTGTTTTCTTACCTCCGATTTTTTTTCTTCTGATAGGGATGTGAGCAACAATAATATACGCGAATATATCCCTTTTCAACTACCTCCAAATCTTACTTACTTGTATGTGTAGTCTATTGTTGGTTATAAGTTTGATGCCTGATTTTTGCAATTCATGCTAAGAAGATAGAGTTCATTGAATATTGCAGGAATCTTGCCAGCAACAAATTTAGTGGAAATCTTCCCTACTCAATATCTAGCATGCTTTCCCTTGTTTACTTGTAAGGTTTTGTTTTGCTTTTCCACATGTTTATTTTGTCTATAGGCTGGTAGCTTTGGTAAGCAATTATCTTTCAGAATGTATTGTGCAGGAATGTTAGCCATAATTTGTTGTCGCAATCAATTGGAGATTTGTTTTCCTTTCTTCAAAATCTCTCTGACTTGTAAGCTCTCTGACCTGTTCAGAAACTTCTATGGCATGTTATTTACACTTAGAAACATATTTATGCCCTCAACTGAGCTGAATTAATGTGATTAAGTGTTCTGCTCTTGCGAGTTTCCCTCTCATTTTCATGAATGCTAAGGATTCATGTTACTAAATAATTTCAATTTACTTTTCTTTCTTCTAATTTTTAGTTTTTATTGTGTTTTCTAAATTTCTTTGTTTTGGATCTGTCATTCATTGTTGATCTTCACATCTCGGTCTACCATCTTATAGGACAATGTGGTTTTGTTTCAGTTTTTTCTTATGATTTTGATCTATTATTTTACAATAATTATCATTTTTTACTCACTTTAGAAAGATATTAAAAACTATACATATTTCTTTGGGTAAATCCCATTGGGTATTAATCTAAGTTATGTTAGCTAATGGTGTACTATGCCATCATAATTCTTTTCAAAGAAGTTTGAGAGGATCCTTTGAGATTTTTATGTGAGAAGTGCTTCCCGAAAATTCCAAGATGAAGTGTGAGGCCAAAAGAAGTTCATTTATGGTAAAGAGAAATAAACATTTGACACATGATTTTTCAAAGGAAGAATATTTTGGCTGAAAATATGAGGATCCTCTAGGATACTATAACAATATTTTCCAAAATAAGAATTGTAAATCATTGTTGTATTCTACCAAATAATCATGAAAAGGTGCAAGGACGAACTGTACAATGAAAACTTGTTAAGCTCAAGGCAAGATGTCTGCATTTGTGGAAATTCTATATGAGATCATTAAGAAAGGGAATGACAGGAAGGGGATAGATGTTAAACGAGGATTTGATATGGAGATATAGTTTATAGCCACTTGTTCCAGGTAGAGTGCAAGGATTGGGGGCCACATATTAGAAGTAGGCAACTTCTCTAAATTTGGGGAGTGTAGGGTTTGGATTGCTCAGGATGATAATAATATGTAACAACTTAAAATTGTTGAGGGTGAGGACTGATCATCGACCTCGAGGCTTGATAAGGAGTTATTCATGGCAGGTTTCCAAGATGAAAGTGGGCATAAATAAACTAAATCTCACATTAGAATAGTTGACAAATTTGTATAATTATATAAGAATTAGACCCAATTTGCAATGCTCATTTTTATGTAATGGTTGAAGTTTCATTGTAGAACTTCAAAGTTAAGCATGATTGTGCTAGAGAATTGTTATGATTTGTGACCTCCAAGGATGTTATACCACGAAGGATAAAACTGTGCGATTTAAAAACAGACAATAACTCATAGTTTGTGAGTTGGTTCGTTACAATTTGTATCAAAGCCAAACCCTCTTTTAGTACAATGCGTAACAACCTCAAACAATGCCGTTGCCAGGTCCCAAGTCCTGGATGAGAAAAGTGGAGGGTTGCGTTAGGTAGTCGACAACCAGCGTAAAACTTGTCGAATAATAAATACATGAATCTTTTTAGAAATTGTGTTAATGCTAGGGCGTCCCCTGAAAGCTACGCGCTGTATGGCCTGAATACAGCGACAAGTGTGCAAGGGTCGCTGCACCGCCACCCAGGTGCAGTGTTAAATAGGCAAGGGTTCCCACATCAAGGACGGATGTGGGCAAAGAAGCTAGTCCATGAAACTAAAGTTATAATAGGAACTTGGAATATAGGTTCCCTTACAGGAAAATTAATGAAATTAATAGATATTATGATTCATAGGAAGATAAATATTCTGTGCATTCAGGAAACTAAATGGGTTGGAGAGAAGGTTAAGGAGATTGATAGTTTAGGATTTAAACTTTGGTATTCGGGTAGGAGTCGTACTAGAAATGGTGTAGGCGTGATTTTAGATAAGAGTTTGAAGGATAATATTATAAATATTAATAGAATTGGAGATATAATTATAGCTTTAAAGATTATTATTGATGCTAAGATTGTTAACATTATAAGTGCTTATGCTCCTCAAGTGGGTTTGGATATGGATTTAAAATTAAAATTTTGGAATGACTTAGAAGAATTAATACAAAAGATACCTCTTAAAAAAAGAGTTTTTATTGAAGGAGATTTAAATGGACATGTTGGTAGAGAGGTGGATGATTTTAAAAGCATTCATGGTGGCCATGGGTTTGGAACGACAAATGAAGGTGGTAAGTCCATATTAGATTTTTGTTTAGCTTTTAATTTTTTAATTGCTAATACCTTATTTAAGAAAAAGAATGAGCATCTCATTACTTATAAAAATGGATATAGTACAACTCAAATTGATTATTTTCTTATAAGGAAATTAGATCGTTTAGATTGCAAAGATTGTAAAGTTATTCCGAGTGAAAATTTATGTACCCAACATCGTTTATTAGTTTTGGACTTGAAGATAATGAGAAAGAAAATAAAAAATAAAGTAAAACAATTTTCTAGGATTAGATAGGGGCATTTAAAGAATATTAACAAAAATATTTTCCAGAGTAAGATTTTAGATCTTAAGATTTTGTCTGTGCATGAGGATGCTAATGTTATGTAGGAAAAATTGGCTAGTGATATTAAGAATATTGCAAAAGATGTGCTTGGAGTTTCAAAGGGAAAAGCTCCTAATAGTAAAAATAGTTGGTGGTGGAATCCAAATGTGTAAGAAAAGATTAAAAATAAGAAGATTTGTTATAAAAATTGGTTTAATTGTAAAAATTATGATAATTAAAAATTATATAAAGAGGCACGTAAGGAATCTAAGAAAGCAATATGTGATGCAAAGAGTTTAGCTTTTAGTGATTTATATAATAGATTAGACACTAAGGAGGGAGAAAGATATATGTATAAGTTAGCCAAACAAAGAGATAGGAGTAGTAAGGATTTAGTTTAAGTGAAGTGTATTAAGGATGAAGATAAAAAAGTACTTTTTTTAGAAGATGATATTCAACAAAGGTGGATGAGATATTTTGCTAAACTTTTTAACGAAGAATGTGAAAATAAAATTGACTATAGTGACCTTAGCACCCTAAATGAAAATAAAGATTTCTATTTTTATCGGCGTATTAGTAAAACCGAACTTAGAGAGACTTTAAAGAAAATGAAGGGTGGAAAAACTGTTGGACCTGATGATATTCCAATAGAGGTTTGGAAATGCTTAGGAGATGAAGGAATTTCTTGGCTTACTAAACTTTTTAATACTGTTTTGAAGACTAAAAATATGCCAGATGAGTGGAGAATGAGTGTGTTATTCCCTATTTTTAAGAATAAAGGTGATGCACAAGATTGTGCGAATTATAGAGGAATTAAGTTAATGTGTCATACTTTAAAACTATGGGAACGAGTTATGGAGCATAGGTTGCGGCGTGATACTAATGTTTCTCAAAATCAATTTGGATTCATGCCGGGTAGGTCTACTATGGAAGCCATACATTTATTAAGAGGTTTGATGGAGAAATATAGAGAAAATAAGGAGGATTTACATATGATATTTATTGATTTAGAAAAAGCATATGATAAAGTTTCAAGAGAAGTGATATGGAGAGTTCTTGAAAAGAAAAGAGTTAATAACGCTTATATTCAAATCATTAAAGATATGTATGCAGGAGCTATTACTTGTGTTCAAACACAAGGTGGTTTGACAAGTATTTCCCTATTTCGGTTGGATTACATCAAGGATCAGCCTTAAGCCCATATCTTTTTGCTTTAGTCATGGATGTTCTCACTAGACATTTGCAAGAGGATGTACCTTGGTGTATGCTTTTTGCTGATGATATTCTTCTTGTTGATAAGACTAGAGAGGGAGTTGAAGGTAAACTAGAATTGTGGAGGTCAACCTTAGAGTCTAAAGATTTTCGCTTGAGTAGATCTAAAACGGAATATATAGAGTGTAATTTTAGTAATAATAGACCTAGTGAGGGGATTGTGACTTTGGCTGATCAAGTCATTAATAAGAGTACACGTTTTAGATATCTTGGATCTATTGTTCAAAGTGATGGTGAAATAGATGGGGATATTTGATGTAGAACTATGTGCTTAAATGAATGAAATAAGATTATTGCCCGATTTCCTGTTTAGAACATTAATGATACAATCATTAGCCATTGAAGTGATAATATAAAACAAGAGAGGAGCGCCTACGCTTAGGCCAAACAACTTGCTAAACACTTGGAAGATCAAATTAATCTAGAAAAGTAACAACATGCGAAGTAAAAACTTTCAACTAAAATCCTTAATCTAACAATAAGATTAGAAACATGAGAGGTTAACTCCAACCCTACGTTTACTAGGCTTAGCAGAAATAGATGAACGAGATCGTCATGAATCAATTCAAATCACAAGAGTTAGCTAATCGACGAAAACACATGAGTAGGAGGATTAAGAAAACCTTTGCTCGATGTAGACAAGGCCGGAATCTTGCTACGGGTTAGCCATCCATACAAGAAGGGCTATTTTGGCTCCACTAGAATGTTGAGTGGCAATGGAAGAATCCTCTGGATGTTGGACAGCAGTTGGAGAGCCTTTAGGTAGCGCCACAATGAAGGAAAACCTGCTGGAAATGGTGGACAGCCAGCTGTTCCTGCTGGACAGCAGATTAAATTGAATCCGGGTGGTAGGATGGTGGGGTTTTTGATGCAGAAATCTCTGGCAGCAGTTGGGAAACAGGGAAACCTGAAGTTGGAAGGGTTTGGAGGAGGATTGGGGAGAGGGAAACAGCCCAGGCGTATAGGGATGGAAGTGGGGATGTGAGGGAGGAGATTGGAATTCTTTCCAAGTGAGGGAGGAAGGGTTTTGGAAAGAATTAGGGAGGTGGGGGCTTGGGGAAATTTCGGCTGAAGGAGATGGGGGAAGTTTGAATTCTTTCCAAGGTGGGAAGGTGGCTTTTAGGAAATAATTTTCAATTCTCTCCTATAGGGGGAGGCAACATTAATATGCTAGGAGAGGATTGAGGGGAAGATTTGGGGTTTCCTAAATTAAGTTTAGGAATTAGGAAAGACTTAATTCAATCCTTAATATTTGAAATTCAAATAGGAGTTAAATTAAGAACTTTCCTAAAATAAATTTCCTAAGTTAGGAAAGATTTGGATTTTAAATCAATTAGATTTCAAATTCAAAAATCTATTCTAATTTTACTTAATCTAAAATAGGAAATAAGGTATTGGGAGGTAAGGGGAGGGAGGTGGAAGGGGAGCCGGCGGGTGGCTTTGGCCATGGGGGGTGGTGGAGGGAAATTAAGGTGGGGGAATGAAAACCGGCGGTGGAATGGGAGGGATCCAAGGAGGCCGGCGGGTGAGGGGTTTGGGGAAGCCTTTGCCGGCGGCCTAGGAGGACCCAAGGAAGGAAAGGAGAAAAAAATTAACAAAGGGCAAGAACCACGAACCCGGCCATCTCCAAGGTTGGTGGGTGATCCAAATTTACTCTCCTAGGGACCTCTCTCCAAACACTCTCAATGCCTCACAAAGAGTTTAAACAAGTGAAAATTTGATTCATTCTTCATCCCATGAAAAGAGAACAATGGGCCTATATATAGCCTCATACAATGACTCAAGAAAGTAAAAGACGGCAACGCCCTCAGGGCTTACAAACAACCTCCCTTAAGTAAGGGGTAAAATAGAAAATACTAAAAGAAAATACATCATGACACAATAATAGAGAAAATAAATAATACAACTCAAAATGAACTCAAAAATATATCGGCTCAATCGTGGCCGTAGATCGACGGCCACGTCTCCGATAGACCTTCTATGTTTTGATGTCCCCATCAATATTATCAGCAGAATCCAAGTTGGATGGTTGAAGTGGAGGAATGCATCGGGCTTATTGTGTGATAGAAAAGCACTCCTCAAACTTAAGGGAAAATTCTATAAGATGGTGGTGAGACTGGCAATGCTTTATGGTGCCGAATGTTGGCCATTAAAAAAGAAGCATAATTCTAAGTTACGTGTTGCAGAGATGAGGATGCTCAGGTGGATGAGTGGCTTTACCCTTAGAGATAGGATACGAAATGAGCATATCCGTAAAAGGTTGGAGTAGCTCCAGTGGAAGATAAGATTAGAGAGAGTCGCCTTAGATGGTTTAGTCACATAAAACGGCGGCCTCCCAATGACTCGGTTAGGAAAGTAGAGGTCTTAGATTTGACTTATGTTAAGAAAGATAGAAGTAGACCTAAAAAGATTTGGTTAGAAAATATTAGAAATGGTCTTTCTTTATTAGATTTAAATGAGAATTTGACTTTTAACAAGACACAATGGAGAAAAAGGATTCATGTAGCCGACCCCACGTAGTGGGATAAAGGCTTGATGTTGTTGTTGTTGTTGTTTGAACTGGAGTGCTTTGGTGCTGTGCTTGATAGCATTATGGTGCTAGGCTTGACAGTACATTGGCTCTAGAAATCGCCAATGCTACATTATAGGCTCTATTCTACAATAATTCTAGATTCAATATGCAGCGCTGCCGCACTTGGTCGGAACGCTGCGGTGCTAGAACACTAATAATATTTTTATATATTTTTTATTCTAAAATCCTAAGCACTAAAGTACCCAACCACTCCCTAATTTCGCGTGTCTTGTCGTGGAAGGAAGAAGAAAGGAAAGGAGAAGAGGAGGACAAGGAGGGGAGAATAGGAAAGAGAAAGGGGACCTTTAGGCTTTTATGTCCATCATTTTTGTAAGGAAAGTTGTTCTACTCGTAGTAAGTAACCTTTACTTGTATCTGTTTTTAATGATTCTGAGTTTGATATGTTTTCTCTTTCCTAAAGTGATAAAAAGCCTATATCTCCTATTTACGTGAACTTTCACCGCATCATTTTGGTATGTGATAAATGTTTGTATGAACAATTTGACTAGAATATTATTGAATTTCACCGGATAAAATGATAGTTATGAATTTATGAAGATATTGCATATTTGATAGGTTTTCATGTATTTTATAGATTTAAGCGTTTCATGTTGCATTTCATGCATTAACGAGAGATTGATACAACCGATATATGATAAATGTAGCATCTGTATCTAAGCAAGAAGAGATTGGTACAATCGATATATAATAAATGTGGCATTTGCATGTTAGCAATGAAGACTTACTGTCAACACAATTAATACGGGTTGACTGTTAAAACATAATACCCTACACAGGAGGGTGGATCGATGGGTTTTTCTTTAAAGATGTTTTGTGGTATTATCTCGATTGTGTCTTGTAACTGATGATCGAATTATACCGACGGATAGAGGGTGACGACTCTTAAATGATTATTGAAAGCCACATGTGAAAATAAATGATAAATAGAAATAAATGAAAGATAAGATAAGATTAACAGATAGATAAATATGATAGATAACAGTTGAAAGATTGAAAATATCATATTAAAGCTGGATGTTCTGCGTTGCTGAATCTTACATTAATACATGCATACACTAATAGCATTGATAGATGAACCATATAACATTGGTGTGTGTATAAAATATGATATGGATATGTGTACTGATAACATATCATGGATAAGTAGGATAACATTGACGAGTGTTAATTGACATGATATGATAAATAATACTGACTAATTGCTGATGACCTTTATTTTAAATTCTAAATTGATATCTGACGGATTGATGTGAAACTTGAATGCCACTATGTTATTTAATATGCTAATGATATGATTGAGTATATAATATATATATGAATTTCAGTTGTAGATATTGAAAACTTGTTGGGCTATAATGCTCATTATCTGATTTTTACATGTTTTCAGGAAAAGGTAAGGAAGCTTGAGGATGAGTTGTGTTCTGACCTTCAATAATTTTTCTATTTTGTAGTCATGTGTTCATTGAGATAAGCTAGTTTATTGTATGCCATGATTAATGTATATGCATTATTTTGGGCTTGTACTAATTGTACATATTGGATAAATAAAAATGAAATGTTATTTCTTTTTCTACTTTTCTACTAAATTTGTAAATTCTGGTTGAATGGTTGTAAATATGAAAGATAACAGAGAATTCTTTCAATTTAGTCTTGGGGCGTGACATAATGTGTGGTTCAATGATGAAGAAAGAAGAAGATGGTTGGCCTGTAACACCTTAAATTCGATAAGAGTCATCAAATAAGGATGGTGAGGATCATGGGACAAAGACTTGGACAAGGAGCTGGTACTAGACAATACCTTGCAGTTTGTGATTTAGGTTGTTACAATTGATATCAGAGTGAAACCTCCTCCAGCATGCTGTGTTTCAAGGATGAACCAAGTAGAGGTTGGTGGACCTGTGACATTTTACATTCAATGATGGCTTGTGAGGGCGATGAGTGATCATTGGGTTAGATGCTTGAAAACAGAGCAATGTTCTAAGATGGAAGAGGCAGGATTGAACTAAATTCCACATCAAAAAATGAGGAATGTTTGCTGAACTATAGAAGCTAACGACTATACCCAAAATGCTTGGTGTTTTGTAGTTTTTAACAGTTGGAGTTTTGTTTGGATTATTCCAAAGTTAAGTGTTCTCGTGCTAGAGCATTTCTGGAATGGGTTCTCCTAGGAATTTACACCTAAAAGGATTAAACTGTGAGATTCATCTTAGTGTCGGTTGGGTTCGGCCAATCGGACAATATCTCACATTATATAGTTTGCGTTGTTACACAATAGTTGAATTCTATTACATTATTCTGCCATGTGATTTTAATAGCCAAGCGGCTAACTCTAGCTATTCATAATGAATCAAATGTGATGATAGTAGACATTCTCATTTGCAATCATTCACTTGGGCCTACTCTACCATCTAATATGTGGATTTCTATATCACGGATTTTATGCTTACTGTGGACCCACTTTAGCAAATGCAAATAAGAAATAAAATAATGATATTTAAAAGCATCAGTAGCGTTAACCATATCATAATTTTTTTTAATTGTGAAGCATCTGTGATTCATTGCAACATTAGGAAAGTAAGAATCTCGAATTTATAATTATTAAGTAATGTTAATTTTATTTGATATGGAAATCAACTTTTTTTTTTGTGAAATTTAATAGTATATTAATTTATCATGGTTATGCTTATGCTTAATTTTGTAGCAAGCACTACTTATTATCACTACTATTATAGCAATGTTATTGTGACTATATTTTACTATATTATACTTCAATTTCAATTCAGTACTATTAAAGGCTGAATGCTGCCTGAAGAATATTAAATTCATGCTGTCTGTTGTTATCACAATCTTATGATCTAATACTAGCATAGTTTTGTAAGCGTGTTGCAGTATTAAATAGGAGAAAAGCAAACCTTCTAATGAAGAAGCTCCTTTAATGCTAGTAGACATTTAACAATAAATGATTGGTAGGGATAACTAACAAGGACAGACGCAACTCGCAACAGACCACGTGCTTTCAATCACAGCCACACACGTGCAACGCTAGGAAAAGAATCACAGCCGTTGATTCACTCAGCCATACAGTATAAATACACATGTAATGTACATCCAAAGATATAATGAGAATGAACAGTGATCAGTCACTATTCCCGCCTAACTCCTCTCCGTCTCTATTCCCTTTCTGAATTTCTTTATGGTATCAGAGCAGCAATCCTGCAACACAAGTGATCAGTAAGAGGTAATCTACCAAAACCTTCCATGGCTCACTCTTCTTCATCTCAAACAGCACATTCAATCTCTGAAACAGCGCCCGATTCATATCCCATTCCCGCATCCCTAAAATTTGTCATTTCCAACATTAAAACAATTGTCCCAACACAATTATCCAATGAAAACTATCCTATATGGAAGTCACAAATCACAAAATTACTCAGAGCAAATGGCTTTTCTCATTTCATAGATCCAAATGAAAACCTGCCAGCCCCAACACTACATTCAGTAAATGGATCTGTCATTACCAACCCCAAATACACCGAATGGGTTCTGATTGATCAGAACCTAGCCGCTGCCCTTTGCTCCACAATATCTCCCACCATCCTGCCATACGTCCTACATTTAGATTCATCTGCAGCCATATGGAGCACAATTGAAAGAAGATTACAAGCATCAAACCGATCAAGAGTCATACAACTCAAAAACGAATTACACAATGTATCCATGAAGCAAAATACAATGGCAGAGTATTTAAATGAAGTCAAGCTATTGGTAGATAAGATAGCAGCTGCAGGATCTACGATCGACAAAGAAGATGTGATTCTATACACCTTAAACGGCTTACCTCCAACCTATCAATCCTTCAAAAGCACAATCAGAACCATGGTACACCCCATAAGCTTAGATGATCTCTATGCTTTTCTGATCAGTGAAGAGATCAACATCAATGCCGAAGCAACCCGTCAATACAATCCTCCTGATCACACCACGGCTCTCTATTCCACCAGAGGCAGGGGAAGAAGAGGCAGAGGCAGATTCAACTTTCAATCCAACAGACAGAACAACCAACCTGCATCACAATGTCAAATCTGCAACAAGAAAGGCCATACAGCAACCAACTGTTGGCACAGGTTCAACAACAATTACACACCTACACCAACAAAAGGAAATACAGCATATACTGCCACTCATGATAATACCAACCCGGATTGGTATTTAGACTCGGGTGCTACTTCACACCTCACTAATGACATTAACAGCCTCACTCTAGGAGACCCTCTTCCATACAATGGAACAGATGGAATACAGATTGGAGATGGCAGCACAATCCAGATAGCTCATACTGGAGCTGGTATCCTACCTACCCCCCACCGTAAGTTCAAACTACCTCAACTCCTTCACATTCCAACCCTATCTCATAACCTCCTCTCTATTTATCATTTGACAAAAGACAACAATATTACAATTTCATTTGATGCTTCTGGATTTGTTGTCAAGGACATCAAGACAAACAAAACATTGCTACAGGGTCCAAGCCGTGATGGATTCTATCCAATTCCTACCTTCCCCAGTACACATAGCTCAGCCCTATCTGCTACTCACAATCACCAAGCTGCTACAACATGGCACAACAGACTTGGTCATCCACAACCTCGAACCATGGCAACCATAGCAAATACCAACAAACAGTTACATATACCCACATTTTCTACTTTATGTTCCCCATGTAAGGTCACTAAAGGCCACAAGTTAAAATTCCCAAATTCTGTTTTTGTTTCTCAATTTCCACTAGAACTTATCCACTCTGGTGTATGGGGTCCGGCCCCAATCACATCATTTCAAGGTTTTAGATACTATATCATTTTCATAGATGACTTCTCTCGATTTATATGGATTTTTCCAATGAAATGCAAATCAGAAGTACCATCTATTTTCATTTCTTTTCATACAATGATAGAAAAACAACTCTCCTACAAACTCAAACAACTAAGATCAGATGGGGGTTCAGAATACATAAATCATACCCTACAAAACTACTTACAAAAACAGGGAATAATACATTAAATCTCATGCCCATATACTCCAGAGCAGAATGGAAGAGCAGAAAGAAAGCATAGACATCTGATTGAAACTACCAGAGCTTTAATAAACACTGCATCAGTACCATATGATTATTGGCCGGATGCTGTACTCACGGCTTCCTATTTAATCAATCGGCTGCCATCACCTAAGACCCATAACAGTGCACCATTGCAGATGCTATATCACAAGAATCCAGATTACTCCATGCTCAGGACATTTGGCTGTGAGTGTTTTCCATGGATACCCCCACACAACAGACACAAGCTGGCCCCACGAGCTACGTCATGCATTTTCATAGGGTATTCACCATCCCATAAGGGATACAAATGCCTAAACCCCAGTACCAACCGCATCATCATCTCCAGACACGTAACTTTTCACGAAAACATATTTCCATTCCAAAAACACCACAAAACCATCCCACATATACCCACCGTACCAAACAATCCATTTCTCCTCACACCAACCACTCAGCCAGCCACTCAACCCACCCATTTCAGAAACACAAACATCAGCCCCATCAATGAAACCACATCCATCACTCCCAACCCTTCCCCACCAGCAACCACAAATAACACTTCCCACTTCCAAACAACCTCTTCCACAACACAACCCCCAATAACACACCCAATGTTGACAAGGTTCAAGACCGGCTCCCTCAAACCAAAATCCATTCTAAACCTTCTACACTCCAACAACCAAACACAACCAACCTTACCACCAGACCCAACCACATACTCAGAAGCTTCCAAACACCTACACTGGAGACAAGCAATGGCAACAGAATTCCTTGCATTACAACAATAGGCCACTTGGTCTTTAGTGCCACCCCCCAAGAATGATCCCATCCTTGGATGCAAATGGACATTCAAAACCAAGCTTCATTCCGATGGATCCATAGCCAGGTACAAAGCCCGCTTAGTAGCTCAGGGACACAAACAACAATACGGCATCAATTACTCAGAGACTTTCAGTCCAGTGGCAAAATTCCCCACTATCAGAATGTTACTTACAATTGCTTTCAACAAAGAATGGGAGGTACAACAGTTAGATGTGGCAAATGCTTTTTTACATGGGAAACTAACAGATACAATATACATGAAACAACCCCAAGGATACGAAGATCGCCAAAATCCAGACCACGTGTGCCTCCTTCACAAGGCCATTTACGGGCTCAAACAGGCATCAAGACAATGGTTCACAACCTTCACAGCATTCATGCAACAAATTGGATTCCACCCGAGCAAAGCTGACCCATCATTGCTCATTCTCTCACAAAAAGACTCACACGTTTACCTACTTACATACGTCGACGACATCCTCCTCACAGGTAACAATTCTTCACTCATCTCTAGCATCATCTTGCAGTTGCATAGCAAATTTTCCATGAAACATTTAGGCACAATCAATAACTTCCTAGGAATTAACATTTCTACCCGCAACAACTCCCTATTCCTTTCCCAAACCCAATATGCCCAAACACTACTTCAAAACACAGGCCTTGACACCTGCAAACCCCTAGCCAACCCTTCATGCACAAAACCACCTCAAATCATACATCCTGACCCAATTCTTACAAATCCCCACATATACAGACAAATCACAGGCTCCCTTCAATACCTCACAATCACAAGACCAGATATTGCATATCATGTTAACATTCTCTGTCAACACATGCACAACCCACAACCATATCATGCATACCTTCTCAAGAGACTACTCCGGTACATCAAAGGCACCATCAGCTACGGCATACCAATCTCATCTGGACCGCTACAACTACAATCATACTCAGACGCAGACTGGACAAGTGACACAGAAACCAGAAAATCCACATCAGGCTACTGCTCATTTCTCGGACACACACTGATTTCATGGAGCGTCAAGAAACAACATACAGTGGCTAGATCATCAACCGAAGAAGAATACAGATCACTGGCGGCAGCTATCACCGACATAATATGGCTACGACAACTTCTACAAGACTTCAACATACCAACATCACATCCGACGGACCTATACTGCGACAACACTTCGACCATAGCCATAGCCAACAACCCCATCTTCCACGCCAGAACAAAACATATCGAGATCAATCACCACTTCATCCGCCATCAGATTCACTCCAATATAGTTCGAGTTCAATCGATCTGCACCCAGGATCAGCTCGCCGACATCTTCACCAAGCCCCTTTCCACTCCGCGCTTCCACTCGCTGCGAACCAAGCTGAAGGTTTGCGATAAACATCAGCTCGAGGGGGGATAACAAGGACAGACGCAACTCGCAACAGACCACGTGCTTTCAATCACAGCCATACACATGCAACGTTAGGAAAAGAATCACAGCCGCTGATTCACTCAGCCCTACAGTATAAATACACATGTAATGTACATCCAAAGATATAATGAGAATGAACAGTGATCAGTCACTATTCCCGCCTAACTCCTCTCCGTCTCTATTCCCTTTCTGAATTTCTTTAATAACAATACTATTAAGTTTGAAAAATAAGAACTGTGGAATCGCACATAAGCCTATAAGAACTGTTTGAGTAGTTGGAATTCTCTTGGGTGGGTGTGGTTCTACCTATTACATTTGTTTGTGTTGCTCATATATGCCGAACTTAAAGCTGGGTAGCATATTACATTTGTTTTTAGTGACTCTTTTTTCTGGCGCATGATTAGTCATCTATGTGATTACATATGCATGCCTAGAAAAGGTTGACCTCTATATTTTGATTGTCTTATTTGTTGTTTCTATTATGCTTTAGTTTGCTTCAAAAAGTATTTCAGTTTCTTGATAATACATTTGGAGGCTAAGAAGTTACTTAAGATTCCATTTTTACCCTATGAAACTCATTATCTTCTCATCTGTGCTTGTACGCTTGTCTGCATTGTTGGTGGCAGAGACCTATCCTTCAATAGCTTAAGCGGAGAGCTTCCAAATTCTTTGGGTTTGCTATCAAACCTTTCTAGCCTGTAAGTTGGCTACATGATTATTAATTAGTTTCAGTATGTACACAATTTCCTTTTGCTAAGCAGCTTTTTTTCAGTTGTTTGCAAAATAATCAGCTGACTGGTTCAGTAAATGTTCTTTCCAATCTTGATTTAAATAATTTGTAAGTCAACCTGTCTCTTCTGTAACTATCTTTCTCTAGCTTTTAGTAGATGTTTATCCATTTGCCTTTCCTTTCGAATAGAGACATTGCAAATAACCACTTCACTGGATGGCTACCCCAGGCTTTCCATAAAATTTCAAACCTCAGGTAATAGTTCAATCATCATTTTTGTTTGCTATGACCAATTTAATTTTGTATAGATTTAACAAATTTGCATTAATTTTTGAACAGAATTGAAGGAAATTCCTTTGAGAATGTTCCTGCTCCTCCACCACCTCCTTATACCTCACCACCTCCTCATGTGTCACATAATCATCACAATCATACTGAAGCACCAGCAAATGCACCAAAAGGTCATGATGGCCAGAATACAAATTCTGGCAGAGGTAGTAGCAGTAGCAACACCAAAAGTTTGGCAGCAGGCGCATTAACTGGCATAGTTGCTGGTTCAGTTGCCTTTGCTTCATGTGCAGTACTTGTTACTCTCTTCTTCCTTTATAAGTCTAAGAAGGGTAATGAAAACCAAAATAAGTTAAGGCACCTTGTGGGATCTCCTCCTGTTGGTGCAAATAAAGGTACACTTTTCTCTTATTTCTTATCCAATAATGGAAAGTCTTGTGTTGACTATTTCCTAGTTTTGAGAACTTTTTTTGTCTTCAAAATGATTAGAACAGCATTCAACATTTAGAGAAATAAATAAGAGGGATTCATAAACCAGACCCCAAATAGTTGGGGATGAGGATAATGGTGATGAAAATGATTAGAATTGTTTGAACTTGTACAGTTTTTGATGAATTTTATGATAATCTATGCTTCTTTAGTAAGATCATTTTCCCTCGTATATATTAGAAACCAAAGGGATTAAAAAAAATTTCTAGCACCCTAATAGTAAACATGTATAATAATTGTTCTGAATTTTCTGAAGGTACAATACTTGGAGTTTCTATTATACACGACTGAATGTTTTTCTTGCCACCAAACAAAACCCCAAAAATAGGCTTATTTAGAGAATATTTGATGACTTGTGATTATGAGGCTGGGGATTATTCTTCTTGACACATGCATGGTGTGCTATATTACAAGCCACTTGCACTAATTTAAAGAAAGATGAATCATATAAGAAGAATTTAGTATGTTAGCATTTAAAATGTCTATACTCTATGAGCCTTATGGAGTTGAACCTATTCCATGTTGCTATTTCAGTGGATGAATTAAAATATTTACACACAAAGCATGCGAAGTAGACTTTAGTTTTTTCAAGTTTTAACTGAAAAGGATTGTATCAATTTCTTTTAACTGCTGCTGGCTGCTTTTCCACAGGAGAATGGCATCAATTTTCAGATTATATTTCTTCACATGTACCAACAGAGTGGAATTTTCGAACCAAAGAACCTGCATCTTCTAATGGACAATCAAGTTCTGTTCAACAATCTCTTGGTATTCGCCCTCTACATTGATTTCTGTTTTTGCAATTTCTTTTGGCAATGATACCGTTCAATTTAATTCTAGGATTATTCTTTTCACTTTTATTTGGTCAACTCATGAAAAGCCAACAGCAGCTTAAAGTCTGGATTCTACTTTACTTTTTATGATAGACAGCTTCTTAAATGACCCAAAAAGATGAAAAGGAGAAAGGTTTCTAACATTCTAATCATGTATGATGGCCTCAAAAAGGAAAGTTTCTTTATGCAGATTCTATATCAATACACAACATTTCTAATAATATTTGTGATATGTGGTATATAAGGAGGTATTTTTAGAAACTTTATTTTGCTAATTTTTCATTGCATACATTATAATTCACAATATGGATTTGCATTTGGAGTTTACAATCTAAACAGAGGGCATTGCTTGGTGTGCTAGTATGAATCATATCAACCAATGTCCTTGTCTGAATGCAGCCAGCTGGTCCATACAAGACCCGTTGATTGTTTGTTTGAATGCATGTAGCTAGTCCATACAAGGCCCTTTGATTGTTAAAAGAAATATGGTATTGGGTAATGATCTTAAATCATATATCTTATGGAAAGGAAAACAGAGTTTATTTACAAATTTGGTTGTCAGAACTTCTTGTTCTGTGTATTTTCAGACTTTTTCCTTCCTTGTTTTTTCTGTTTTTGCATCAATGAGGGTGCATCAGCTTACTTTACAAGACTTGAACCCTTAACTGCTTCCTTTAAGAACACAGACAAACCATTTAAAAAGGATTTTTGTTTTCATTCAAATAGGAGCATATGATATTATCGGCTTAAAAATGTTGGAAGGACTATAAATACAAGTTGCGAAGTCAGCTACATAAAAATTTCTTTGCAAATTAGTGCTTTTAATATTGACATGCTACAGATACTTTTGTTTGTAGTCAACACTTACCAGTTGTTCTTTTTGGGCTCATTTGTTCATATCTAGCCCTTTGAGTCACCAATTATTGTGGCGTTGAAATTTCTCTTGCGGCTTTGTGGTGGCAGTGGGTCATTGAGGTTCAGAAGGCATTTCCATAAGACCTTTATCTTCTTCAACGGTCAATATCTGCCCTTTGTTTCTTGTTTGAGCTGCTGCTACCTATACTGGAGGAGAAGACTGTCTCTTTATGAGGCACTTGATAATTTGTTTTTTGGAAAATTTGATCCAAAGATGTATGAAGATATTTGATTTTCACAAACTTATCAGCAGCCCTTGCTTAAATATAGTTAGTGAAATTTTTTAGATCCATCATTTTTTCCATCATAATTAGAAATCCACCAACCAATGCGTTGAATGGTTTTTGCCATTGACCTCCCAAGCGAGGGTTTAAGATTTGAGTCACTGCCAAAAAAAAAAAAAAAAATAGAAATCAACTTTGGTTTTAAACCCTACAAATCCCCAAATGACTTCATTTTAGCATTCAAAATGAGTGAAAAATAAATTCAACATCTTTTATAATATGTTTTTTTTAATCTATTAGCAACTAAATGAGCCGTTTTAATAAATTGTAAATTGCATGTTTCCAGCTGCTTACGGTTCTTTTCATGCATATTACTGCTACAGTGAATAAAGGGCTTGGAGATCATAAACTCAGAAGCTCTCCCTCTTCCACACAATTGAAGCCACCACCTTCTGATAAAATGTCGGCCGGGAAGAGTGGATCTGCTTGGATACCAAGAGTACCGATCACTGCAGCTTATTATAGTGTTGCTTCCCTTCAGACTGCAACAAACAGCTTTAGCCAGGAATACCTTATTGGCGAAGGTTCTCTTGGTCGTGTTTATAGGGCAGAATTTTCCAATGCAAAGGTATTGAAAGTTCCATTGCTAATCTTTATTATCGGTTTTAATATTTGAAATGCGATTCTTGATTGATCATACGTTTTAGTTTATTTCAAATCACATTATCCTATTTCACCAAAAGGCTTTATCTCAAAGAAGTTGCTTTCCATTTTTTATTTGAGAAGCAATAGCCTGTACTAATAAGACTCGCTCGCTTATAAAACAATCAAAATCATAATTGAGGTTGCAGAATCAGTTCTTTTAAGACTTCTGTATAACCTCTGCTTGATTGTGTTGAAGTGAGTTGTACAGATATTTGTGCTATGGTAAACCTAGCAAGCATAATTTGATATTTCAGATCAACTTTTGTTGCTGATTAAGGCTTTGTTTGGGACAGCTTTTGGTCATTGTTATTTCGCTGCTTTCATTAATTTTTTGTGCTAGAAAGTTGTTTTTGAAAGCAATAAGAAAGCTGTTAGCTTCTAGGCAAGCAGTTCTTGCAAAGCACTCATGAGACAAACTTTTTTAAACTTTCTCCTTAAATTTATATATTTTGTCTAGCATAGTAAAAAGCCCTCGCTGAACTAATTTTAATTTTGTGTAGATTTTTGCTGTCAAGAAGCTGGATAGTGCAGCATTGTTCTTACGAGACGAAGAAGAATTTCTTGAGGCTGTTTCGAACATATCACATTTGAGACACCCCAACATCACAGCTCTAGTTGGATATTGTGCTGAACACGGTCAACACCTTTTGGTTTATGAACACATTTCAAATGGAGCATTGCATGACATACTGCATTTCGCTGATGATAGCAGAACTCTTACCTGGAATGCTCGTGTAAAAGTTGCACTTGGCACTGCCAGAGCTCTAGAGTAAGCTTAAATTTGTGATAGCTTTCTGTACACTAAAGATCATTTTGTATCACTATGTGTTTGGAAGTGTTGGATCACAGTTCTCGAAGTTGGTTGTGTTGAAGTGAGTTGTAGAGATATTTGTTTATTTTGCACAAACTCATTTCTTGTAAGCTTACTTCCTATTAGGGGTGACTATACAAAAATCCACCTCGAATCTTATATGAAAATTGCATGTTTGGGTCAACACATATAAGATTCTGGTTGTGTTTGGATCGTTTAGTGATCCCAAAAAAAATTCAACCAATCATTTATGTAAATGAGATCCAAACACTTTCAGATACTTACAGTGAAACAAAATGCCTACTTTTCATGCTGTTCATTATCTATCATTGATATCTCAAAACATTCCTCAGGTACCTGCATGAAGTATGCTCACCATCTGTTGTACATAAAAGTTTGAAATCTGCAAACATCTTGCTGGATGAAGATCTCAATCCACACTTATCAGACTGTGGACTAGCAGCATTAACTCACAATACTGAAAGACAGGCATTTTCCTACCCGAGCCATGCTAAATTGCTGATGCGTGCCCACATGCATTTATATACTGTATATATAGATTTTAGAAATATCAGATGATTCTGAAAGCACTCTTTCTGATACAATTCACAGCTTTCGACGGAGATGATGCCTTCATTCGGTTATAGTGCTCCTGAATTTGCAATGTCTGGAGTTTACACGATAAAGAGTGATGTTTATAGCTTTGGTGTGGTGATGTTAGAGCTATTAACTGGTCGAAAACCACTCGACAGGTATACATATGCACCTTTTCTTTGGACTTTCTTCATTAATTTCAACTTTTTTGATCTTTGGATGATTATTGTTTCGTGTTTGATCCTTCAGTGCTAGAGTTAGATCTGAGCAGTCTCTGGTAAGATGGGCTACACCGCAACTTCATGACATCGATGCTTTGGCAAAAATGGTTGATCCTGCACTCAATGGAATATATCCAGCGAAGTCGCTCTCTCGCTTTGCTGATATCATTGCTTTGTGTGTTCAGGTAGCTCTTTCATTCTTGAATTCTATTTCTTGACCTCCAAATTCCATCATGCAGGATTATTGAATGATTTAGCTGTTGCACCTGAGGCTGATTTGTGAATTATCTTGGTTGTCTTATATTCTGTTTTGATTCTCACTTTTTTCTCAAAATAAAAAGAACTCGTAACTTAAAAAGATAATCATAAGAGATGTGATCCTAAATGATCCCTTGATTGAAAAGCATTTGAGCAATGTCATGTTTTATCTTTATAATCATAAGTGTTCAATTATTTTCATTAATGTAGCCTGAACCCGAATTCCGACCACCGATGTCTGAAGTTGTTCAAGCTTTGGTCCGGCTCATGCAGAGAACAAGTTTGGTCAGGAGGAGCTCAACTGATGAGTTGGGATTCTCATACAGGATTCCAGAGCATGAAGCCACTTCTGATATGTTCTTGTAGGGAATTTTATGGTTTTGAAGTACACATGCGAATAAAGGAAGCATTGCCTCATTGCATTCCTGCCCAAGGATCAATTGCAGTATTACTGATACTATAAATCTGCACCGTCTGATATGAAGAGTTCAGCCATTAACCCATTCTGTAAAAGCTTTTGATTTTCTGTTTTCATTAGAGATTAATTCGTCTGTACCACAGATGCCTATAATATTTTTGAATGAATCAGCAATGGATGGCATGAGTATATAAAGAGATTTTTTGAGTTTGTGTTGTATGATCAAATCTTGGGGGAACCAACGGGTGTTTTTTCTATTTGTGATGCTTTGATAACTCAAATTTTCAACATAAGGTAACATGATTAATGGCTCTATTTCTAATGTTTTAATAACTCAAATTACTCTCAGGCAGACTAATTTCCTTTGGTCAGCCTGGCTCCTGATAAGAACAACTGATAAGCTACTGTGGTTATAGCTTAAAATGGCTAACAGCTCCACTTTTCTGCTCCAGACTGTTATTACTTTTCAGAACTCTTCTTTGCAGCCGTTGGATCTTTGCTACACTCATCCTAGCCACTACTTTGTAACTGCTGTTAATTCCTTTCTTATTACATATAGCTATTCTACTATTTTTCATTGATGAATAAAAAGATCATCTCATATCAAAGATGAGTCCTCTGTTTTCTGCTTTATGCATTATATTATAGTTCCACTGTCTGTTAGTTACAGGAATCTGAAATTTATCATGGTACCAGAGCGCTCAGGTTGATTTTTTTTTTCCTCTTATCTCACCCAGTGCCTCTGTCCGGTGTCTATGGCTGGTTCTTCGTCTACAACTTCCTCTTCTGTACACCCTCTCATCCCTATCAGTGATGTACTTATCCCTCCTCAACTTCAATTTTTCGTGTCCCATGTCAAAAATATTTTTAATGTTCAGTTAACTGCAGATAATCATCTTATTTGGAAGTCTCAATTTTTCAAATTATTTTCTGCAAATGAATTTGAAGACTATCTCACCGGTTCTATTCCCAAACCTCTCAAACAGTTTATATCCAATGATGGCTGTGTCACTGTTAATCCCTCACACCAAATTTGGACAATAATTAATCAAAATCTCTCTGCTGCTATCTATACTACCATTGCACCTTCTATTCTACCTTATGTTTTGAACCTAGATTCAAGCATGAAATATGGCTCACCATTGAACAACGATTACAATACACAAATAGGACTCGTAATACTACAGCTGAAGAGTGAGCTTCATCAGATTCAAGTCAAAGACAAGACCATGGTGCAATTCTTATTTGAAATTAAACAAAAAGTCAATGTCATATTAGTTGCAGAGCCTACTATTGATGCTAAGTACATCATTGTATGCACTCACTGGATTGCCCTCAACCTACCAATCATTTAAAATTGCTATTCATACCAAATTGCATTCAATCAGCTTGGATGATTTCTATGCTTTATTCTGCAATGAAGAGCTCAACATCACTATTGATACTGCTCGTGACACTCCTCTTGTTGTTACTAATATGCCTTTTGCTCTTTCGGCTACTCGAGGTCGCTCCCGTGGGCGTGGTCCATTTATTTCTGCAGGTCATGGCCATCCTCCACTTTCAACAGCTTGCGGTGGTCGCGTCTCTATTCCATTTTTTCGTGCAGGTTGTCATTCATGTCCATAGGTTGAGTGTCAAGTATGTGGAAAAATCGGACACACCTCTCTAAACTGTTGGCATCGTCATGACCCTTCGTTTCAACAATCACTGCAAGTTTACATTGCTTCAGACACTACATCTACCAGTGACTGATTCCTGAATTCAGGTGCTACACCTCAAATGCTTCTTAGCTGTCAAACTCTCAACTATATACCGAACCTTCACAACTTCAAGTAGGAAATGAGCAGCTCCCTCCAATTGCTCAAACCAACCAAGACATTCTTCCTACTCCATCTCGTAAGCTATATCTATCTAATGTTCTTCATGTTCCAAATCTTACTCACAATCTTCTTGTGAAACCCCTTCAATAAAAAGAAGCTAAGCTTTTAAACATCGAGACGTCTTCTAGTGTAATTGTTGAAATTTTATTAAAAAACTCCGCAGTTAAGCGTGCTCATTCCGAAGAAATCCTAGGTGGATGACCTCCTGGGAAGTTACACCAACAGAACAAAACCGTGAGATCCTTAGGCCAAAGTGGACAATATCTCGATAGTTAAGAGTTTGGGCTGTTATATTTCTCTCCATACACTAACTAATATTTGATAATCCATGTTCTATGCTGTTTGATGCTAATGGTTTTACTCTTAAGGATTCCATGACCAACAAACACAATTCTCCAAGGGCTCAGTCTTCAAGGTCTCTACCCTATTAACACTTCAAATGCTTCGCCTCCACTGTCTTCCACCTCTCAAACTATAGCCCTCGTCACAGCTTCTTCTTCACCTACTCTTTGGCATCAACGTCTCAGACATCCTTCCTCCTCTACACAACAACTTTTCCCAATGTTTTACCACTAGAACAATGTCTTCATATATGTTTCATTGCTCTACTTGTGCCTAAGCAAGAAGCAGTCATTTACCTTTTACTGCTCCTTCTCCTAAATCTAAACATTGTCTAGAACTTATCCACACTGATGTATGGGGGTCCCTCCTCTATTCTATCAATGAAATCAAACAAGTATTATCTGCCATTTGTTGATGATTTTAGTAGATATTACTGGGTTTATCCTCTGTATTTGAAATCTGAAATGTGTTTTACATTTCTGCATTTCAAATGTCTTGTGGAAAAACAATTTAAAAAATCAATAAAAACTCTTCGCTCTGATGGTGGTGCTGAATATGTTAATAAAACTTTTCAAAATCATCTACAGAAGTTTGACATTATTCATCAAATTACTTGTCCTTACATACCTCAACAAAATGGTGTGGCCGAATGTAAGCATTGTCATTTATTAGAAATAGTTTGGGCATTACTGTCTGATGTGAACCTACCACCAAAATTCTCGGTAGACACTCTACTGACTGCCACTTACTTGATTAATTGCATGCCATCCAAACTCTCTCAAAATAAAACCCCATATCAATGCCTATACAATCAGCCGCATACTTACAATCATCTTAAAACTTTTGGATGTCTATGCTATCCATGGTTGCCCGCTAAACTATCACAAAAACTTGCTCCTCGATCTACTCCATGTATTTTTCTTGGTTATGCAACTCAAGCAAAAGGTTATAAATGTCTTAACCTAGCAACTGGTCGCCTATACATCTCTCGACATGCTCGTTCTCACCAATTTATTTTTCCTTGAAGCTGCCTCCAACTCATCACCTACTCTTTTTCCACCTTTGGTACTAATTATTGTCTCTTCTCTAACATCTACTAACTCAACTAATGCATCTCTTGCCCCTCTACATTTCCTTTGGATGCAAATGTATTCAATTCCTATACAAAATCTACTCTTATAGCATCAACTTCAGAAGATATTGCCTCTAATCCTTTACCTCCATCTAACTTACCTCCTCGTCATCCAATGGTGACTCATTCCAAAACAAGAAATCTTAAACCAAAGGTAATTATTGATCTTCAGCACAACACTATTCCAACAAATCAGTCATGTTTTTCTCAAGCAATTAAATACCCAGTTTGGAGAGTTGCTATGAGTGATGAATTTGAAGCTTTACAAAGTCAAGGCACTTGGCTTCTAGTTCCACCTTCCTCTAGTCAAAATATGTTGGGTTGCAAGTGTCTCTTTAAGACAAAATTTAATTCAGATGGATCTATTGCACGCTATAAGGCATGTCTGGTTGCTCAAGGTTTTTAATAAGAATTGGGATTAGATTATAATGACACTTTTAATCCTGTTGCCAAATTTTCCACCATTCAAATCTTTCTTATGGTTGCTATTGCAATTAGATGTTTCTAATATTTTTCTTCATGGGTATCTCGATGAGACAGTGTACATGGCACAACCTCATGGCTTCATTGATTCACAACATCTTAATCATGTGTGTTTACTCAAGAAAATAATCTATGGTCTCAAGCAAGCCCAAAGATAATGGTTTGCTACTTTCTCTACATATATGGATTTACTGTAAGCTCTGCTGATCCTTCCTTTCTCTTCTACACTCATTGGTCAACTAGAATTTATATTCTTGTGTATGTGGATGACATTCTCCTTACTGGCAATGAAAATATAGAAATCGAAGTTCTTCTGTCTTCTTTGACGTCTTGATTTCGTATACACAACCTTGGCATAATTACAGATTTTTCTTGGTTTGCATGTCACTTACACCTCTACCAAAACTCATCTTAACCAATCCTGATATGCTGTTGATTTGCTGAACAAATCTTGAATGACAAATTATAAACCTATCTTAACACCATTGCCCACTAAAATTCCTCATGTACAGGCTGATTCTGCTATTTATACTCAGCTTGCTCATTATAGACAGCTTGCTGGAGCACTACAGTATTTGACCACCACCCGACCGGATATCCTGTTTACTGTCAACCACTTATGTCAACATATGCACATTCCATACCTCATACATTTTTAGTAGCTTAAGCGAGTACTTCATTACATCAAAGGCATAATAAACCTTGGTCTGCCTATTTCTTATTTCACTCTTGATTTGCAGGCATTTGCTGACTCCAATTGGGCTGCCGACTATATTGATCGTCGCTCTATCATAGGTTACTGTGTTTTTCTTGGCTCAACCTTAATCTCTTGGAGTGTAAAAAGTAAATATATGTTGCCAAATCTTCAACAGAAGCTGCATATAGAGCCCTGTCTACAGTAGCCTGTGATATTTTTTGGCTTCGGAGATTATTAGCAGAATTTGATCTCCCTATTTGTTATCCAACCAAACTATTTTGTGACAATGTGTCAACTCTTGCATCAACAAATAATCCTGTCTTCCATGCTAGAACCAAGCACATCGAAATTGATGTACACTTCATTCGAGATTGCATCAAATGACACTACATTACTATTCATCGCATAGCCTCTATAGATCAACCAGCTGACTTCTTCACCAAATCCCTCATCACTACATGATTTACTCAACTTTGTGACAAGTTAACAATTCAATCAACCACTGTCAACATGAAAGAGGCTGAAAAGAACAACTGATAATCTATTGTGGTTATAGCTTAAAACAGCTCACAACTCCACTCCTCTGCTCCAAACTATTATTACTTTTCAAAACTCTTCTTTGCAGCCGTTGGATCTTTGTCACACTCATCTAAGCGACTACTTTGTAACTATTGTTAATTCCTTTCTTATTACATATAGGTATTCTACTATTTTCCATGGATGAATAAAAAGATCATCTCATATCAAAGATGAGTCCTCTGTTTTATGCTTTGTGCATTATACTATAATTCTATTGTCTGTTCTTAGTTATAGGATTCTGAAACTTATCAGCTCATTCACGTTGAAACCTCAGCTCCTTTGAGGAGTTTAGCAAGTTAGCAAGTTCTGATCTGAGTTTCATCGTGTTAGAGAGTAGCCTTAATGCTCTCCTGTCCCCACGAGAGAGTTTAGTAAATTTTGCAGCTACACGGGAGATCTTTCTCTCAAGAAAATCAAAGGGGTTAAAACAATTAAGAGGCTTTAGTGTTAAAATAGTTATCATTAATGGTCTAAATTATTTCTAATTAATTAATTAATTTTTTAGTTTTAATTTAGTTTTTAAAATTGATCATTTTCAATTTTAATTTAGTATTTAGAACTAACAGTTACTCAATTTTAATTTTAATTAACCTTTGCCTTGATATTTTGATTTGTTTAACTTTATTTCATGGAAAATTGATCGTATAATGATTTTAAATTTAATTGCCCTTTATTATAATTAAAGCTATAAATTTTTTGGATTATATTTATATTGTGATTTAAAACTCAAATTGTGATTTTAAATATAATTTTGGTTCTTTTGGTATATATATTGATCCATGATATTCTTTACAAAACCAAATGAAGAGATTACATCATAAAATTTTAACATTATGATGAGATATTTGTTTCAATCCATAGATAGACTTCTTAAGCTTACACACTAAATGCTCACCTTTACTAGAGAAGAATCCTTCTGGTTGTTTCATGTAAATCTCCTCATCCAGTGTTTCATTGAAACAAATATCTCGTCATGATGTTAAAATTCTATGATGTGATCTCTTCATTTGATTTTTTAGAGAATATCACATATCAATACATATACCAAAAGATAAGTGAGAGCAAAATTTGTTTTCTAATCCTATATGTCAATGATATTTTAATTGAAACTAAGGATAAAGCCTTATTATATGAGGTGAAATAATTTCTCTCTAAAAATTTTGATACGAAGGATTTGGGTGATGCCTCTTATATTATTGGCATTAAAATACAAAGAGATGGACTTCAATGTATTTTAAGTTTATCTCAAAGACCTATATCAATAAGATATTGGACAGATTTAGGATGAAATGTTATTCACCAAGCATAACTCCCATTATTAAGGGTGATAGATTCAGTTGTAGTCAGTGCCTGAAAAATAATTTTGAAAGGGAGAAAATGAGAATATTCAGTATGCTTCAGTTATTGGTAAAATATTCAATATACTTCAATTATTGGTAGCTTAATATATGCCCAGGTTTGCACAAGAACTAACATAGCGTTTGTGGTTGGGATGTTAAGAAGATATCAGAGTAATCTAGGCATGCACCACTGGTGAGCTACAAAAAAGCATTAAGGTATCTCTAAGGTACTAAAGGCTACATTCTTATATATAGGTGGGCCGATAATTTGGAAGTGACTGGCTATTCAGATTCTGACTTTGTTGGCTATGTTGATTCTCAAAAATCAACTTCTAGGTACATATTTATGTTTGCTAGTGGAGCTGTGTCTTGGAGGAGTGCCAAACAGACTCTGATTGCTACTTCTACTATGGAGGCCGAGTTTATGTCTTGTTTTGAGGCCACCTCGCATGGTGAATGATTGAAGAGTTTTATTTCTAGGCTTAGACTTGTAGATTTGATATCTAGGATATTGAAGATATATTATGATGATTGAGCTGTAATATTTTTGGCTAACAATAAAAAAGTAGTAGTCGAAGCAAGCATATAGACATTAAGTACTTAGCTATAAAAGAACATGTTAAGAAAAATATAATGGTTATTGAGCACATAAGAACTAAATTGATGATAGCTGATCCTTTAACTAAAGACATGCTACCACTGAAATTCAAGGATCATGTGGATTATATAGGTTTTGGTTGTTTTAGTTAATTTCATCGTAAAATGAATATGGTTATGATTTTATTTCATGTTTTAGTTATTTATGTGTATACATTTACGTAATGATAAAGATTATTAAGTGGGACCTAAAAAAACATAAGGTTTATTCATTAAGTTGAATAAACAAATATATAAGATACATAATCTTGTGATGCATTAGAGATAATACTCACACTTAGAGGATCTATCACCATGATTCATGATTTTTATTTCTTATTTTATTTGTGATGGAATATTTGGACCAAGTAGGAGATTGTTAAAATAACTATCATTAATGACCCAAATTTTTTCTAATTAATTGACTATTTTTTTAGTCTTAATTCAATTTTTAAAAATTGACTGTTTTCAGTTTTAATTTAGCATTTAAAGCTCTATGTTACTCAATTTTAATTCGGGAATTAAAACCGATCTTTTCTTAGTTTTATTTAGCTTTTACAACTAACATTTTAGTTTTTGTTGTGATGGGCATCAATTAATTTTGATTTTCTATATATTTTCGGTTCCTAAGGCTTTCTCTCTACCACCTTTGAGAAGAAGAAACATACACCATCATATTGGGAGAAAAAGTTTAGAAGAATTCAAAATTAGTGAAGAATGTGATCAAAATTCAATGACTGGAGGTGTGTAAATTTTATTTATGAATTAGCTTCCGCATCACATGTTTAGTCGATTCGATATTTTTTATAAACTTATCTCGAATCAAATATTTGTTGTTGAATTTGAGAAACTTTAGTAGAATTGACATTAAGTTTTCTAACATTTAAGCCTTCTATCTTGCCCTTGGTGCTTCTCATATGAGGAGTCATTGGTGGTCTTTCCATGATCTAAGGGGTACTTTGAAGCAGATGCTTTCTGGTATTAGACATCTTAAAACTCATATGGCATATGTAACATTTGTTGCCCTCAGCTCTTTTATCTATGAGTGTATTTTTTAGTCCATCTAGACTTTAGTTGAGCTTTCCACTTAGCGTCTCTTCATGTATTACTTCTCTGGTGGCGAGAGGAAAGGTTAGTCATCTCCTTTAAAGTATTCTTTGATTTTTATTCAAAAAATCGTTTTGACAATCCCCACTGATTAATGGGTTTTAACACTTGAGTTAAGAGGTTAAAAAATCTCACCCTACAACTATTATATATTGTCATCAAAGAGAAACTAGCAATCATCATTTATTAACTCACCAACTTCATCTATAGTACTATTAAGTTAATTGGCACTAGTTGTTTGGACTTCTCATCAATGTCATTGTGCAAATGAATTGCCTGGGTAATTCATCATTATTATCATAAGATATGATCACCCTACTAGTTATTGCCATCACTTGGATTGTTATCATAATCGACGCCTTCGCTATTCTTGGGTAGTGAATTTCGTAATTTTTGTATTATCTTGCCCATGATTTAATGATGCCACAACGATTTGTTAGATGGAATCAAACAATTTATGGCCCAATTTGTCACTTCACTACCTATGGTGTTTATTGGGTGATGCTCAAAGATTTCTCCGTTTGATCTGTCTCATTTTTTAGTCGAATGATCATTATTAACTCCATTGTGTGAGTTTTGCTAAGTTTGATTCCAAAGATAAATTAAACTTGAGTTTAAGCTTATGCATGCATAGATAAATCATTTTTTGTTGCTTTCTTCGTAAGGCTCCTATAAATTTAAATGTATTGATTTAGTCCAACTTTGACATAATATACTTTCTTAGATATTTATAGTCTTGAATACATTGTTGAATTTCCACTCTCATATATTATAAAAAATCACATTTAATTTGTGAATGTTAGAAAATGATGCTAATCAAAATTATAAGAGATTTAAAAGATTTTACTAGAATTTAAAAACCTTCCCTTATCAATTAAATATCACTTGGCTTGATTTTTTTTTTTGCCAAAATAACCATTTCATTCCCACCGTACATTGTTAATGGTTTGCATTAAAAAATAAAAAAATAGAAAAACCATTCCTAAATCAAAGGCCATCTGAGCTAGAAGTGAGGAGTGTGTCGACTGGAATCGGAGCAGAGGAATCGAAAAGTCAAAATGGCATCGATCTGCCGCTCTGCCGTTATGGCCGCCGCGAGGTCTGTGCCCATCCGATCCAAAGCTGTTTTCCCCAAAACCTCGCTTTCGAGGAGAACTGCAATTTTCTGCAGGTGAGATGACAGAAATCGAAGCCATTTTTACCCCTTCATCTTCTTCGCATGCCCTAGGGTTTGATGAGAATTTTCGTTTCTTTCAGGCCTCTCGTTCCGGCTTTGGGAGGCGTGAATTCACTTATCCCTCTCCACAGCGCCATCGCTTCTGCCCGTCTAATATCCAACATAGCGGTGGATACATCCTGCTGGAGTTGGGTTTCTCAAGGTGAGATAGTTTGTGGCATTCTTAGTGAACATTAAAAAAAAAAAAGAAACAGTTCACTGATAGCTTTATTCTGAATGAAGAGCATGAGAATGCCAATTATTGCTTTGGAAACATAATACAGTTATACATAGTGAGATTCCAGTGAGAAGCTTTAGGTGTGTTTCCGGTGAGGAAATAGTAGAGATTTTCCTATTAGATATATTGATATTATAATCATATTGTTTAGATATGGAATTATATTCTTCCTATTGGTGCAAGCCACAATAATTTAATAGGAGATCAATCTAGGCTAAGAGATTGCTCGGCTCTAGTATTCAAAACACGTGCTTCATGACAATATCATGTGCAAACATATGTACCACTATTGTGCATTGTGCATGAGACATGATTGTTGGGGTGGATGGTAAACCATATTTAAGTCCCATGGTTCCATTTCTATGGTTTCATTGGTTGGGTGCCTGTTCAAAGAGTCAAAAGATCCTTGAACATGGCAATTTAAATTGAAGTCATAAACGTGTGACTTGCGTGCTAAAAATATGAGCATTATGCCAAGGAGCTTATTGTGAACACTGCTAATCCAGTAAACTTGTTGTGGTTTTTGGCGTTTTTATTTTGAATGAGCTTGGGATGTGACTACTGGGTGTATTGTAAGCAACATGTGCTTCATCCGGGTCAATTCCATGGGGGAGTTCTTACGTCATGGAGAAATGATCACTGTGAGAGTTAGCTTGAGAACAATTCCCTTTTATGGTACACCAATGCCCATGGATGGGTTTTGGTGTAGATGATATTGCATCATTGCTTGAGTTTTAAGCCAATGTAGGTTTATTTAACCCCTTGATGTGGATGCTGATGTAGACCGCACATCATCCCTTAAGGATAAAGTTGAACCTAATTTTATATCATTCCTTTCATTGGGAGCTGACTTTGATTTTGTATTACTCTTCAGGGTGAAAGCCGATGTTGATGCATTAGCATCACCTTGGATGAGGTGTAGGCCATCCTTTGTGCTATTTTCTGAACTTTCTCAAGTTGAGTGTGAAGTCTTTGGTGCCTTGACATACTTATCTAGGTGAATGGTTTTCTCAACACATTTTTCAAGCATTGAAATTTTTTTTTTCATATTTTAAATAAACCTCATTTTCAAATTTTGTAAATCTTACGAAGCTATGATAAATTTGTAGTTTACAAATATTCTTAGAGTCTTAGTACAATTTTGTAATTATAAATATATCATCCATGGGGCATTTTGTAATTTCCCAGTTTTTTATGATGATTTAGCAACCTCGAGGGACAAGTTTGAAGATTTTTGCTTCAATTTGGCCTCCATATGAAAACCATGGGTAGGATGGGTGTGGAAGATGATGGACATCCCATTGTTGTGCCATGTGTTGTCGTGGAGACACCATAATGGACAATCCCAGTGTCACTCTTGAGTTATTCATTTTTAGGCATAGAGATGAGGTTGGGTCACCAATTCGTGGACTTTTTTAAGTCCATTGAGCCCACTATCCAAGTTGCTCTCAAATGTTGACCTATCTAGTGTGGATCTTGAGGCTTTTTGAATTATATTTAAAATGAATTTTGTGGGATCCTCGTTTGGTTGTTGGCTATTTATCATCTTTATCCTATGGGGTTGGGCTGGCGTGGCTTATCTTTTACCTCAAGTTAAAACAAGCAATATGATGAAGGTGAGGTTAATGAAAAGCTCTATAAGATTTCTATAGATTGATGACATCCAATGGGCCCTTGGAAGCATTGATAAACAACATGACAAATTAGTTGGAGGGAAGAGAAAATTGGGAGGGACTGCTCTATTCAGAAAACGCTAAAGAGCAATGATATAACAATTGCAAATTTGGTCATTTTTGATGAGGTGCAAAGGAAATCTGATAGCTTGTCTACGTTCTTCTCATGCCCTATTATGAGAAACTTTTTAGGTTGCTTATGAGTGTGGGGGGCTTGGGTTGGCTAGCTATTATGGTGGTGTGGTTATGGTAGCTCTATAATTGTGACATCATTGGGTGCTAACATGTGAAGGAAGCATTAGGAGATGTGGTTGTTTTATGACTTTACCGTGTGCCTGTCTCTGTTGAAGATATCAATACCTAGTAAAGGTTCAGACCTAATGGATTAAGCTGGCCGAATTTAACCAATTTACCTTTTTTCACTTTAAAAAATTCATATTATCATTATCATTAGCTTTGTCCTAAATCATGCTTTAAAAGGTGTGTGAAGTGCCTGCCTTGAGTCACCTAGTAAGTACCTTAGGCCTTACAGTTTTTTAACCTGAGTGAAGCTTATGGCCTGGTCATTCGAGGCGCAAGCCTCAAGGCTATATGCCTCAAGGTGCATGAGGCAAAAGCCTTAAATTAACATTTTTTAAAGAAATACATTTAAATTATATGCAAGAGAGTTCAAGTATTTAGGCTTGGAGTTCAAACCAATTTGGAGATAGAGGGTTGTAGTTCAAGAGGAGAGTGAGTGTCTGTGAGCAAGAGGAGTTGGGTGTTAGCGATTGCTTGCAAGTGGGAGTCAAGGGCAACGTGTGCAAATAGCAGCATGTCATGTGCTAGTTGACGATCAAATGCTATGAGGAGTGCGTGATTGCAAGTAGGCTTCGAAATCGAGCATTGCAACTTGGTGCTTTTTTTTTTTTTACAAATTTCTTTTATTTTTATTTTTATAATTTTGTTTTCATTGTCTTTTAAGTTCTTTTTTATTTTCTATTATCTACTATTTAATGCATTTTATTTTCATTTTTCTTGATTTGATTTTTAGTTTCTTTTAAATGTCTTTTTTCTTTTTTAATTATTTTTATTATTTTAATTGGTTTTTTCTTTTCTTTTTTGTTTTAATTGGTTTATTTTTTGTTTTCTTTTAAGGTTTAGTTTTTTAATTTCTTTTTAATTATTTGTTTATGGTTTATGACATTTATGAATTATCTTTTATTTTATGATTTTTTTAATTATTTTTAGTTCGTTGATTATGCCTCGATTTGCCTTTAGTCTTATGCATCGCCTCGATACAGTAGAATATCTCAGTTTTTTATTTCGCCTTTTAAAACATTGGTCAAAATTATTACTCATTATTTATTTTTCATATTAAGTGTTATTTGAAGTGTAAAATAAAATTATCCAAAAATCTATGAAAAAAGAAATATCGCTAAGTAGAAAATTTAAAAACTTGCAAAGTGAGACACTAAAAAATTTCACCACATTTAATTACGACGAGGTTCTTTGGAGTTTATAATATGATAATCATCACAACAACAACAACAACAACAACAAAAAGCCTTTATCCCACTATGTGGGAGTTGGTTGCATGAATCTTTTTTCTTCATTGTGTCCTATTAATAGTCAAATTTTCATTTAAATCTAATACAAACAACAACAACAATAACAAGCCTTTGTCCCATTACGTGGGGTCGGCAACATGAATCCTTTTTCTCCATTGTGTCCGGTTCAAAGTCAAATTCTCGTTTAAATCTAATAGAGAAAGATCATTTCTAATATTTTCTAACCAAGTCTTTTTAGGTCTACCTCTACCTTTCTTAACATAAGTCAAATCTAATACCTCTACTTTCCTAACTGGGTCATCGGAAGGCCGCCGTTTTATGTGACCAAACCATCTAAGGCGACTCTCTCTAATCTTATCCTCCACTGGAGCTACTCCAACCTTTTCACGTATATGCTCATTTCGTATCCTGTCTCTAAGAGTAAATCCACTCATCCACCTAAGCATCCTCATCTCCGCAACACATAACTTAGTATTATGCTTCTCTTTTAATGGCCAACATTCTGCACCATAAAGCATTGCAGGTCTCACCACCATCTTATAGAATTTTCCCTTAAGTTTAAGGGGGACTTTTCTATCACACAACAAGCCCGATGCATTCCTCCACTTCAACCATCCAACTTGAATTCTACTGATAACATCCCCATCTATTTCACCATCACTCTGAACAATAGATCCAAGATATCTAAAACGTGTACTCTTATTAATGACTTGATCGCCCAAAGTCACAATCCCCTCACTAGGTCTATTACTGCTAAAATTACACTCCATATATTCAGTTTTAGATCTACTCAAGCGAAAACCTTTAGACTCTAAGGTTGATCTCCAGACTTCAAGTTTACCTTCAACTCCCTCTTTAGTCTTGTCAACAAGAAGAATATCATCAGCAAAAAGCATACACCAGGGTACATTCTCTTGTAAATGTCTAGTGAGAACATCCATGACTAACGCGAAAAGATATGGGCTTAAAGCTGATCCTTGATGTAATCCAACCGAAATAGGGAAATACTTGGTCAAACCACCTTGTGTTTGAACACAAGTAGTAGCTCCTTCATACATATCTTTAATGATTTGAATATAAGCATTATTAACTCCTTTCTTTTCAAGAACTCTCCATAGCACTTCTCTTGGAACTTTATCATATGCTTTCTCTAAATCAATAAATATCATATGTAGATCCTCCTTATTCTCCCTATATTTCTCCATCAAACCTCTCAATAAATGTATGGCTTCCATAGTAGACCTACCAGGCATGAATCCAAATTGATTTTGAAACATTAGTATCACGCCGCAGCCTACGCCCATAACTCGCTCCCATAGTTTTAAAGTGTGACACATTAACTTAATTCCTCTATAATTCGCACAATCTTGTGCATCACCTTTATTCTTATAAATAGGAATCAATACACTCATTCTCCACGCATCTGGCATCTTTTTAGTCTTCAAAATATTATTAAAAAGTTTAGTTAGCCAAGAAATTCCTTCATCTCCTAAGCATTTCCACATCTCTATTGGGATATCATCAGGTCCAACAGCTTTTCCACACTTCATTTTCTTTAAAGCCTCTCTAACTTCGATTTTACTAATACGCCGATAAAAACAGAAATCTTTATTTTCATTTAGGATGCTAAGGTCACTAAAGTCAATTGTATTCCTACAATCTTCATTAAAAAGTTTATCAAAATATCTCATCCACCTTTGTTGAATATCATCTTCTAAGAAAAGTACTTTTTGATCTTCATCCTTAATACACTTCACTTGAATTAAATCCTTACTACTCCTATCTCTTTGTTTGGCTAGCTTATACATATATCTTTCTCCCTCCTTAGTATCTAATCTATTATATAAATCATTAAAAGCTAAGATCTTTGCATCACATATTGCTTTCTTAGAATCCTTACATGCCTCTTTATATCTTTCCCAATTATCAGAATTTTTACATCTAAATCAATTTTTATAACGAATCTTCTTATTTTTTATCTTTTCTTGCACAATTGGATTCCACCACCAGCTATTTTTACTATTAGGGGCTTTTCCCTTTGATACTCCACTTTAGCAATATTTTTAATATCACTAGCCACTTTTTCCCACATAACATTAGCATCCTCATGCACAAATAAAATCTTAGAATCTAAAATCTTACTCTCAAAAATATTTTTATTACTATTCTTTAAATGCCCCCATCTAATCCTAGAAAATCGCTTTACTTTATTTTTTATTTTCTGTCATTTCATCTTAAAGTCTAAAACTAATAAGCGATGTTGGGTACATAAACTTTCACTCGGAATAACTTTACAATCTTTGCAATCTAAACGATCTACTTTTCTTATAAGAAAATAATCAATCTGAGTTTTACTATAACCATTCTTATAAGTGATGAGATGCTCATCTCTTTTCTTAAATAAGGTATTAGCAATTAAAAAATCATACAACAACAACAACAACAACATCAAGCCTTTATCCCACTACATGGGGTCGGCTACATGAATCCTTTTTCTCCATTGTGTCCTATTAAAAGTCAAATTCTCGTTTAAATCTAATAAAGAAAGATCATTTCTAATATTTTCTAACCAAGTCTTTTTAGGTCTACCTCTACCTTTCTTAACATAAGTCAAATCTAAGACCTCTACTTTCCTAACCGGGTCATCGGGAGGCCGCCGTTTTACGTGACCAAACCATCTAAGGCGACTCTCTCTAATCTTGTCTTCCACTGGAGCTACTCCAACCTTTTCACGAATATGCTCATTTCGTATCCTATCTCTAAGGGTAAAGCCACTCATCCACCTGAGCATCCTCATCTCTGCAACACTTAACTTAGAATTATGCTTCTCTTTTAATGGCCAACATTCAGCACCATAAAGCATTGCAGGTCTCACCACCATCTTATAGAATTTTCCCTTAAGTTTGAGGGGTATTTTTCTATCACACAATAAGCCCGATGCATTCCTCCACTTCAACCATCCAACTTGGATTCTGCTGATAATATCCCCATCTATATCACCATCACTCTGAACAATAGATCCAAGATATCTAAAACGTGTACTCTTATTAAGCTAAAGAAAAATCTAGTATGGTCTTACCACCTTCATTAGTCATTCCAAACCCATATCCACCATGAATGCTTTTAAAATCATTTACCTCTCTACCAACATGTCCATTTAAATCTCCTCCAATAAAAATTTTTTCTTCGAGAGGTATCTTTTGAATTAATTCTTCTAAATCTTCCCAAAATTTTAATTTTGAACACATATCCAAACCTACTTGAGGAGCATAAACACTTATAATATTAATAATCTTAGCATCAACAACAATCTTTAAAGCCATAATTCTATCTCCAATTCTATTAATATTTATAACATTATCCTTCAAACTCTTATCTATAATCACGCCTACACCATTTCTAGTACGACTCTTACCTGAATACCAAACTTTAAATCCTAAACTATCAATCTCCTTAGCCTTCTCTCCAACCCATTTAGTTTCCTAAATGCACAAAATATTTATCTTCCTATGAATCATAATATCTATTAATTCCATTAATCTTCCTGTAAGGGAACCTATATTCCAAGTTCCTATCCTAATATTAGTATCATGGACTAGCTTCTTTGCCCACATCCGTCCTTGATGTGGGAACCCTTGCCTATTTAACACTGCACCCGGGCGCCGATGCAGCGGCCCTTGCACACTTTTCACTGTATTCAGGCCATACAGTGCGTCGCTTCCAGGGAACGCCCTAGCATTAACACAATTTATTAAAGGATTCATGTCATGGTTATTCGACAAGTTTTACGCTGGCTGTCGACTACCTAACGCAACCCTCCACTTTTCTCATCCAGGACTTGGGACCTGGCAACGGCAGTGTTATTTTTAATACATTCTAACCAAGTTTTTTAGGTCTACTCTTACTTTTCGTAACATAGTTCAGATCTAATACATCTACTCTCCTCTCCTAACAGGGTCATCGACTGACATTTTATGTGATCAAACCATCTAAAGATGACTCTCTATAATCTTATCTACCACTGGAGTTACTCCAATTTTTTCACGTATATACTCCTTTCATATTTTGTCTCTAAGTGCAAAGTCACTCATCCACTCATCTCTACAACAATTAACTTAATTTTATGCTTATCTTTTAATGGCCAACATTTTGGCCATAAAGCATTGCAGGTCTACCGCCATCTTATAAAATTTTCCTTCAAGTTTGAGGGATACTTTTCTGTCACACAACATGCCCAATGCATTCCTCTTTTTCAACCACCCAACATGAATTCTATTAATAATATCCCCAACTATTTCACAATCGCTTTGAACAATACATTTGAGATATCTAAAACGTGCACTCTTTTTAATGGCTTGATCACCCAATGTTACAATCCTACTACTAGATCTATTATTACTAAAATTACACTCTATATATTCAATTTTAGATCCCCTCAAACGAAAACCTTTAGACTTTAAGGTTGACCTCCATAATTCAAGTTTTTCATCAACTCCCTCTCTATTCTTATCAACAAGAAGAAAATCATCACCCAAAAGCATACACCAAGGTACATCCTCTTGCAAATGTCTAGTAAGAGCATCCATGAGTAAAGCAAAAATATATTAGCTTAAAGCTGATCCTTGATGTCATCCAGCTGAAATAGGAAAATACTTGGTTAAACCACCTTGTGTTGAATATAGGTAATTGCTTTTGTATACATATCATTAATGATTTGAATATAAGCATTATTAACTCATTTATTTCTACAACTCTCTAGAACACTTTTCTTGGAACTTTATCATCTTTTCTATAAATTAATAAATATCATATATAGATCCTCCATAGTGTCTCTTTTCTTCTCCATCAAACCTCTCAGCAAATGTATAGCTTCTATGGTAGACATACCTGGCATAAATCTATCCTGATTTTAAGAAACATTAGTATCATGTTGTAACCTATGCTTAATTATTCTCTCCAGAATTTTAAAGTATGACACATTAACTTAATTCCTATATAATTCGTACCTGCTTGAGAGAGATTTTAGACGCTAAAGCCCAGCCAAGCCTCGCTAAGGCTTCTAGACGATTGCCTGACTCGCCTTTGATAATACTGATTTACAATTGTTTTTTTTTTTTGACTAATTAAGTAATATTTTCATTTAATTAGCTTCAATTTTTAATGTCAACAAAATATTAGTAGTTGAGATTCAAAATGGCAATAAGAAACATTACATTTGGTATGTTTGAGACTGAAATAGATGGTCATTAAATCATATCCTCACTTGTAAAGTTGATTTTTCATAAACTCTAGGGCAATCTAATAAGCGTTTCAAAACTGGTTATTCAGTAAAGTGGTTGGTTTAATCTTCAGTCGAAGGTTGTGATATCAAATTAGTTGCATGATTAATATGTATATGGGATGTTAAAAAGACTATAAAACTCTGGCAAGTAAATTTAGTTTACTCAATTTGACAATGGTTCATGTTACTACATTCTATTTTCGTAGACATCAAAATCAGTTTATTAAATGTAGTTTACTCTGTACAGCCTAGTTTTATGAAAGCCAAATAACTTTGTTTGGCTTTTTGAAATAGTGTTCTCCATATTTTAATTTTTGAACTTCTAAGGACTATGTTTTTAACCGGCTTTTTGATTAAAATTTAGTTAGAATTATGATAAATTAGGCTTATTATGGTTTCTAGCTAGTAAAAATTTTGGAGTTGTAGGCGATCGTAGTTCAAATTCTATTAACATCAAATTTATTGTTGTGGGCTGCAAGCCGGCCTCCCCTGCTTTCAGGAGAGTTTTAACAAATTTGGTTCCAAGGTAAATTTTTAGAAAGCATATTGGATTATGAATAAGACACTACCCAGAGATTTCGCCCTCATGTTGCAAGGACTTTATGATCTGAGTCTTGGTTTCCTATAGGCGCAATCCCCTATAGTTAATTAGCCCTCTCGATAATGAGAGAGAACTTTCGATTAAGGCTAGTTGTCAAACATGTACGTTGAGATACATGTATCTGGCATATAGATTAAGGCTAGTTGTCAAACATGTACGTTGAGATACATGTATCTGGCATATAGTAGCAGCATGGGTTTATGTGTTTAAAGGTTTGATATTTAAAATTATAAAAAGCGGATGGTGGGGGAATGAATGATTAACCCAATCAAGATCTCATGGTTTAGTCATCCCGGGTCATCATGGTCCCTGATCTACTTAGTCAGAGGAGGTAGTTAACCCAACCTGATAGAAGGATCCTTGTCGGCAACCATGGGGTTACTTCGTCCAAGGGTATCTTGTAGACCTGGGGTTGGTGTTTGTCTAAGGGGACAAATTTAAATCCACCTTAGCTAATAGAGGGTTTTGTGCCATATCGATTATATCCTATCGATTCATATCTTAAGGATTTAGTGCCATTGGGGAGTATACAGGCTCTGGCCATGACCGTAATTTAGTGGTGCCTTTAGGCGCCAAACCACCCAGTTCAGAGGGCCCCGATCATCACCGTTTACTTGCGGTGCCATTTGGCGGCAAAACCACCTGTTAGAGGACACATGCCACGTCATTGCTGGCAAGAGACAGTTTGAGAATGAATCCTAGTGATATTCTCGACCAGACATTAGTTCTTTGTGAGCTGAAGTAATTTTTAAATTTGTCCACCTCGGCAAGCTATTGCGGAGGGTGAATGGGTATTGCTTTAAGCATTTTGATGGTTAATTTCAATTTTAAATATTTTAGATTTTTGATATTTCTTAGAGTTTTGAATTTTCGGGCATTTGGGAAGCATATAAAATATTTGAAATTGACTCTGGTTGAGATCTACGTTCAACACGCCCATCATCAGGATTTTCATGGACACTTGTATTTTATCCTATCGACTCTGTTAACTGGTGACAGATGATTGAGTCCTTTGTTGGTTGCATGCTTTTATTAGTGAATTTCTCTTATTATAGACTTTGAAGGCCTAAAATGAACGTATTAAAACAAATATCTTCGTCAACACCGTGACCATATATTTATTTGATATTTCAAACCGTGTCGACTTCTAATGACCCACATAGAAGGATCATGTTCGAACTTGACTTCATTTACTGACCTGCGCAGCATCCTCTGACATCATGTATATGCCTACACTATTCTCATTGGGGCCCATGCGGGTGTATAATTGCATGTGCATTTCTTTGTGTTTTTGTGTATACATATTGTAGTGCAATTGTGGGAGAGGGGCATTTTTGGAATATTTGACGCTGATCAGTTGTGCGAGTAACTGTCAGTTGAATGTGTGCGACACTCTATTCGAGAGCTTGTAGACGCCTTCTTTTCGCTTGCATGCATATTGTGGATCCGGTGGCATGGCGTCGTACTACGGGTTGCCCATTATTTTATATAGGTAGACTGTCGTGTGCTAACTAGCCTCCTGTTGGTGTTCGTAGATAATTGCATTTACTGCAGTTCTCTTGTACTCATTCACATATTGCCTGTTGTATGCACAACAAGTTTTCTACAGCAGCTCGTAGGTATTTGCATTTGCTACATATCACCCTCCCTGTTTGTAATGGATTGCTGTATTTGCTGGTCATTGAATGGTAGTTGATTGTAGGGATGTTGTGATATCCATAACTTGTTGATCACCACCCGCATATGCATATTACTGTGCATATGATGCACCTTCCATCATTGTCAGTGGGCGCTTGCATCTGCTACGATCTTCTATCTCTTGCCTGTAGAGAATCCATCACACTGCTGATGCCTTCACCATCACCTTGCTTGTACCCTTGCCAGTATGCAACGTGCGTTGTAACTCGTCACGTATTCTTCATGCGTCACCCATGGATATTCCATTCACTTTCATTGGTTGCAATGTTTGAGTACATTTGTTTGCAATTTGATATTGCCTGTAGGTCATTGTTGCATTCATTACATATTAATGTTTGATGCTTATAGAGGGCTGTACACTTTCTAACTAGCGAATATTGGTTGAAGGGATGTCGTAGTATTCGCTATATCGATTTCCTTCACCTACAGGAACTTGTACACATGCTCTTAGATAGCCCGTCGTAAATGCATCTATGTTTGCAGAGGATCCATCATTCTTGCGACATGTCTATTGTTGTTGATCATCACCAGTAGGTGCATTATTATGCATACGACATCTCCTATCTTCGTCAGCAGACGTTAGCATTCATTGTATGCTGCATTATGTATGTTTGCAAGGGACTTTGTTGTTTGCAGGCAAGTTAGTGCATTCGCTTGCGTATTGACTTTCAATTATTCATCAAAAATTGTTATATTTGCTTTTAGGTTGATCAAAATTGACTGTAGGAATGTTGCTACACTGTTGATTTTCCATTGGCTGGCAAGTTGCCACTTTCACCGTGCATTAAACCTCAGCGTTCACAAAGTTCGCAACATATATCTGCAAGCTAGCTACTATCGGTCGTAGGGAGATTGTTACATTCATAGTTTATCTATTTTCATCACTCATCAGCATATTAGTGCACTTGTATGTCGGCTAACGACTGTTGATTGTAAGCGGGTTATCTTCATCATAACCTCCTTCCCTTAGTTTCTAGTTGCGTTGCATTTCTTGTGCATAATTGCGAGTAAATTGTTGTATTGATTGCATGTCAAATCCCTCTGCTTGTGGGGTCGACTGTACTTGCTTGTATTTTGATGTTGACCACAGAGCACTTTTATATTTACTGCACACCGGTCTTACATTTGTGGAATACTGTTGTATTTATTTGTATGTCGATCAGTGTCAATCGCAGAAATGTAGCTGCACTTGCTGGTTCATTCTTCATACCTAACTTATGGACACATTACTGTGTTCATTGCGATTATCAATCCTTTCACAAGCATGAGCATTGTATTTCAGTTAATATCTTTCACAAGTAACTCATGGTGCTTATTAGGAATTTCATGCATTAGCTTGCATGCCCATTCGTATATTGGTATTGGCTGCAGGATATTATTGTATTCATTGCACATTCTTCATAAATTCCTCACGAATGTGCCATCCATAATTGAGGTGAGTTGCCTGCAATCTGCATTCATGTTATATGCTCCCTTCAGATTGATTGTGGCTTGTTGACATTAGTTTGCAAGCAGGTGTTTAACAATTTATCCATCATGAGTTTTTTGATTACTCATTGATCTTCATATTGCTTGTTGCTTTTGAGTGGGATGTAGGATTTTTATCCACCACGAGTCATTGTTTGTAAGCAAGTTATTACATATTCAATTTGATCTTTGCTTGTGAGCGAGTTTTGTTGGAAGCCATAAGTCATTGTAATTGTTCATTGATGTTCGTGTGGATGCTCGTGATTATTACTTGGCATTTGTACTTTTAATGCGATCGTGCGTTTATTAATTTAAAGGTTCGATTCCCTGTGCATTTTGTTCAAGTCCCCTGTGGTCCTTTTCATTCAAGTTCAGGTAACATTCATCATCAATTGTTTAAGTTCATTTAAGTTCAAAATCTGCGCAAATTTATTTAAGTTAAGTTCGTCGTCATTTGTTCAATTTCAGGCCCCCTGTTCACTGGAAAATCTGGCAACCTCCCGGCTTCTCCCCCATTTATAAGAAATTCTAGGAGTCAGGCGACACCTCGGTCTTATTTCTTCAATCCCACCACACTACGAGAGCGTATATGGGTCTTCTAGGTACCTGTTTGAGAATGCGCAATTGTCTTTCCCCGCCAGCACTGAGGCACGTACAACTGCTTAAAAGTGTCCCTGCCATGCTTCGGGAGCATGTACAGGGCCTACCCGCTTCATCGTAAGCATCGCACCGGATTCCCTTCCCACCACGTTAGAGAAAAGCGTGTATGAGCGATTTTCCAGTGCGCCGCGAACGCCGAATGCAAGATTTAAGTTAAAGGGGTTATACCTACATGAAGCGATGATGACAAGGCGACGACGGCGACATACACAAACTTTACAAATTTTTCTCTCCTATTTTCATTTTTTTTCTCTTTTTTTTTTAAATCTCTCTTCTTTGTCCTTTTTTTTTCGTCTCTCCTTTTTTAAGACAACAACTACAAGAATAATAATAATAATAATAATAATAATAAGATAATAATAATAACTGTTATTATCATTAAAATTAATAATGATAATAATAATCATTATTATTATAATTAATAATAAGCATTATAATGTCTAACTAGCAATACTAATATGAAATAAATGAATGCAGAAAGCTTAGGAAATTTCTACCTGTTAATCCGATTGTTTTGATTTATTGAATGGGAGGTTGGGCAATTGGCTAAAGGGATTAAGTGGTTGGTATCGAGTAGAAGAGGAGAAGAGGGCTCAGCTAGGTCGACGGACAGGTATGGGCTTCGACACAATAGATCATGCGGCTAGATGAGTCAAATAAAGGAGGAATTGGGCGCAGGGGATCGGAGTTTGGTTCGGCTAGATTTGGGTTGACGGGTAAGGAAGAAGAAGAAACGAAAGGCTTCATTCGGCTGGCTTTTAACTATGAGAACGGCCACAAATCAGAAGACTTCAGCAGGATTTGCGGGACGAGTTGCGAACGGCGCCACGTATATAGTAGTTCGGCGGGATTTCAGGTACGGAGGTCAACAATTGTTTGGCACAAAATATTTGCAAAAAAAAAAAAACAATTAATTGATGAATAATCAAACTAATTAGTTGGGGATTGACTAATACTTCGGATATAGATTAATTGATAAGATTTTGGTACTTTTTTTTTCTTGCTTCTTTCTATTGCCTGTGATATTCCGTTCTTTCGTATCCCTTTGGTTAGACCTCATATATTTTCCCAAATTTAATATCAAAATCTATGCAATCCATGCCTATGAGATTTTCTTTTTTTTGGCTCTAGTTTCATTTTCTTTGACTTGCATGTTTTTAATTATTTTATTTGCTGTTGTGCGATGGGGGCACCCTAATGAGATTAGGAGAAATCAAGGGAAACGTTAAGATGATAAGGACATGCTACTCCAGAAGTATTGAATGCAATCGATTCGAGAAACTAACTCTTATATCCTTTCTATATTCCTATAAAGCATGGATAGCGCAAATGGCTTTTAATGTCAGTGTTAGATCCGTCTTAGACATGGACGCACCTTCGACATGCCACAACATGTGTCTGACTTAATGAAAATATTAATTTTTCAAATTTGGGCCATACATGGACGAGACACACCCCAACATGCCTATGACACAGGCATTATTGAAATCTTTTTTTTTCCTCAATGAGCCAACTTTGAAAACTACATTTTTCTCAACGATGGTGAAGGTGTTGTTGAAGAGGGTATTTATGTTAGTGGTGATAGATCATGATGCTATATGTGTTTGGTTCAATTAGTGATATATTAATGTTTTCATAATTTTTAGGATTCTTTTGAGGATTTTATACTACTTTTTTGTTTTTATTACATAGTTAGTGCATTGTTATATTATAAAGTTATGTCTAATGATTAATAATACTATTGTGTCGTTGATAATTAAGTACACTTGATGAAATGTTGAAATGTGAGTATAAGTAAGCCCGGGCCAGTTTTTCTTTTATTGGTTCTGAAAGTTTTTTGTTTTTTGGCACACATGATATTACACTTAATTATTTATGTATTTTTTGATAAAAAAAATATTGTAATTAGCTATTTTGATGATACATTTTATATTAATAATTTATAACAGATGTATCATGTTTATGGCATGTTGTGTCTTCCTTTCTAAGATATGTAATATCTCCGTGTCCGTGTCATTTTTGTGTCTCATGTCAATATAAGTGCTTAATAGTTATATTCATTACAATCTAACTGAACTTTTTTTTTTTAATGTTGAGTTCTTCAGTATTATTATTTGAATATTCTCTTTTTTTAATCTCTACCGTTTGTTTTAACAAATATATAAATAATGAGAACTCAAAGATACATGGAAGAATGATTAATAAGAGTACTAATGTAATAACGCACAATAGCTTTCCTTGCATTTTGAGTATCATTTATGTGTATTCTTTGGTTTATCAGGTTATTTTCTTTGTACGGCTTGCCCTGTTTAAAAATTCTAAATGATTAGCCAGTTTTGTTCTCTTGCACTTAACTATCGTAACTGTTGTTATCTACTTGGAATATAGGACTTGCTTCACCTTCCTGATCAAGTTATGATGACTTTGTGTGGAGCAACATATTTCTGGAGTTTGTGAGCCACTGTTAGATGAAACATTTAGCTTTGAAGCATTTAGTTGTATCAAGCAGTAAAATATTATGTCATTCAGTAGCAAATTTTGGTTCCAAGTGAAATTTTTTTTGTTTTTTGGGTGAAATATACACCTTCATAGTGGGATTGTCTTTAATTTGATGAATGCAGTCTCGCATTGAATTTTGTTCTGTTGTATGTGCAGACTATTTGTTTACAAAAAACGTTTGAAAGGAGAAGATTTTGTTTTCTTCCTACTTGAAATATTCTATGCCTGCTATAAGTTTCAATGTGAACTTGGAATGCTTATTTGTTCCATTATAGGCTTCTCATGTCTCTGTCATTATTCATCAATTTGAGGAGATATCCCATGTTATGTCCTTCTATTATGGTGACGTTTTAATGGCTTTGCTTCTTAAACCCATGCCTTTTGATGTGTAACAATCACCTTTTAAGTCCTTTTCTTCTTTGCGAGCATTTTTTCTTAGACATATAAGTAAGAACACTTCTTCAAGATCCTCGTGGTTTCAATTTCACATTAGAACTATGGTTAAGCTAATTAAGCCAGCTGCATTGTGCATGAATTCTAATATGAAATCTATGAACATGTAAATTTTCTCTAGTTTTTTCTTTATTTGGTGGGGTGGAGTGGGGTACATCCTAAGGTAGGAGACTGGTTTCCTTAAAGTTCACTATTGAGAGTAAATGAGATTTTCCTATGCTATTGACTAAATACATTAGAGCTATAAATATACATATAATAATATATAATAAAGAAACAAATATTAGGAAAAATATCCCATATTATGAGGATATTAAAAATATAGTAATTTTCCAATATTAGGAGTCATGCCTATTTAGCTATTATTATTTTATATGCCAACACTCGTTAAGCTAGAGCATATATATCTATTAGCTCCAGCTTATTTTGTATACAAAAAAAATATTGGTGTTTTAAAAGTTTGATAAAAATATCCATAACTTGTTCTTGATTGTACACATAAAGAGTAACATTTTTCTTGGAAAACACATTATATCGTATAAAATATCAATCTTCTTTAATATATTTGGTTTGGGATTTCAAAATAGGATTGTTGGCAAAATTGATTGCTGTGATATATAGTTATATGTTAAGTATTATGAAAATCAAACTCTTTTAAAAGAGTTTTAACACATCATTTCACATATTGATAAGTCACCTATTTGTATTCAAATTTAATACTCGATCTGGCTACAACAATTTATTTTTGGCTTTTTCAAGTGAGCAGATTTTCCCAAAAGGATATAATATCCTGAGGTTGACTTCTTCTCTACTCTTTTCTTGGAGTATTTTCGTATATTTGAGAATCCATAGATTAGTTTCCAAATGCTTTTATCTTTTGAATTTTGCATGTCATGACTCATCAATCCAATGATGAATGAGATGGATCATTAATGGGTTCTTCATTATCATATGTGGCCTTAGTTTCCATAGAGGTATCAATGGGCTTGCAATGCAAGAATTCCCATTTCTTCAAGAAATTTTAAACCTTTTTATTATAGGTAAATTCAACTCTAAGGAAATACTTGGATCATTCTTGATATTTGGTGACAAATCACTTTTGTAAGTAGTATTCTACCTTTAGAGATTGTTGTGATTGTTATTTTGGTAAGTAAAATGTGGTCAAAATAAAGTATGGCGAAGCTGAACTGGCATGTTTGATAAAAATAGAGCGATTTATATTGTTGTTGCAAGGACCAAAGTTAGCCAAGATTTTAAATATTTTGTCAAACCTAGCTTCTAGACTTAGATGAACGTTATAGGTAGCTTTTTCAGGTAGACATGTACAATTCTCCACCTGAGCAATATATCCAGGAGGTTGGTTCATATAAAATGCTTCTTGATATGATGAAAGGATTTACTTACATCCATTTATATTTGAGAGCAATCTTGATTGATAGCCACAAACAAAAGAAATATGACAGAATTTAGGTATGCAATGGGGAAAGTGCTAATATTATTTATCCATGTGGTTGAACCCTTTGGTAATCAATTGTGCTTTGTAGCAATCAATCGATCCATAAAGATGATGAAGTTTAGTTGTGAAAATCCATCGACAAGACCCCAAGGAGAAATTATTAGGGCATGTCCAACATCGTTATGTCTGAACTTCAATTAAATGAAGACACGTGGATTATATATATATATATATATATATATATATATATATATATATATATATATATATATTTCTTGCCTAACATGATGACCCAGCCTGGGCTAGTACAAATTTTGAAATAAAGGCCTTCATCATCCTATTCAATTTTAAAATCGTAGTAAACCAAAAGTCCCCAAGTTTGTGGAGTCACTTTTCATCATCAAACAAGGATTGCTCTCGTCTCCTTCAAGCGCCCTTCATCTTCAAATAAGGATCGGTTCTTCATCAACTTTAGGGGCTCCTATTCATTTTTGAAATAGGATCGCTCTTTTCATTCTCTTTAGGTGTCATCCAGTAGCCAGATTTGCAAGGTCAAATTTAAGCCGAGAGTGAGCTTGATCAAGATGACATCTTATCACTGTATTTGAAAAGAGAAGAAATGAACGACGAAGCTACATTTTCCCTCTGGTTGGTGTTTCTCTATTTAAGGTTTCGAATGGAGAAATTAAGTTTAGGTTTTTTTTTTATTTAAACTAATGTGAATATTACTTATATGTACAATTTATGTAGTATGTATTTCTCCAATATTTACATATCAACGCTTTTGCACTTGTATATACTATGTGTTTGAGGTTTCTCTGTAAATGGTGTATTATGAATGAGAAATTAAGTTTGGGGTTTTATTTTTAAAATAATGTGTATATTATGTAAATGTATAATTTATGTTGTATATATCAATGTCGTCTACTTCTTATATACAGCCTATGTATTGCGTGTTAAACTTGTAGCTTGATACAATGTGTGTGTATAAATTCCTTTTGTACACACCCTATATGCAACTTGTACGCATGGTCTGTATAGGGGAAAATTATACACACTTTGTGTATAAGTTGCACACTGATGTGTACAAGTTTGTACATATCTTATGTACAACTTATACATAGCCTGAGTATAAGGGGAGTTTATACACACTTTGTGTACAAGTACGCAAGTTGTGTACAATCTTGTATACACCATGTGTATAACGTGTACATAGCCTGAGTATAAGAGAAATTTATATACACCTTGTGTACAACTTGTACATAAAGTTTATATATATTCCCCCTATACACCTTATGTACAACTTGTACGCAAAGATGTTCATTATTACAGAACCTTAAAAATGTTCATTATTGTTTAAAATATAGATGAGTTTTGAAGGTACAATTGAGCAAGAACTATTAGGAATTTCTTAGTTTCTCAATTTCATATGATGGCCAATAGGTTTGCTGTGGAGAGCCCACTAAGTTATATAAATTGATTTGTACCTTTATTAATGGTGAGTGCTAATAACATATAAGTATCTCTCTAATTATTACTTCATGTAATGTTACATTTTGATTTTATGGAGATTTAGTTTTTAGAGTACACATTCTGTAACGCCCTAGAATTTAATTTGAAAGAATTATTTTTGTATTTTTAAATTTACATACCAGATTTACATAATTTTTTATCAATATAAATAGCAGTATAAATAAAACTAACAATCAAAATATCAATATAAATATGTATTTATTTATCCAAAAAATATGTACACTACTCAGGATCTATACAATCATATTATAACTAATATATCATGAATACAAAAGAATAAATAAAATAATAAAAACCTAAACCTAAAGGATCCTAGTCAATCACACACTTCTGCTTTGTTGAGCTGACTTGAAATTATTTAATCACATATAATAATCTCAAAAGCCCAACAAGTAGTCAAATCCTACAACTGAACTCAATGAAAGACAGAAGAGCAATATGCATATCAGCAGTCAAATCATAATAGTAATAATTATATGATAAAGAATTATTGTAGAAATAATAAAACTCACATGCATTAGTAATAGAATATATAAACGGTAAAACAGTACGGTATAGAAGCTAGTAAAGCAGTATAATAGAAAAATTAGTAAATTAGTACGGGTGTCAAATCACTGAAGCAATCGTCATATCAATATTATCAATCGGTGGAGAAATATAGAGCAGTAAAATCAAATTATCAGTAAAAACTATCGAAATCATATCAATGCAGTAAAATCATATATGTGTGTACCCAATATATCACATGCTCAGTATATTATATGCTTATTATGTTACATACTCAGTATCAGTACAATGAATTAGTAGTATCAAATAATATCGGTGTTCATATTGATAAAAGTTAAAGTTCGGTGGTAGGAGCAGTAAAATAAAACAGTAACAATAAATTAGTGCAGTAATAATAAATCCGCATAGTAATAAGAATAATACCTCAATAATATGAATTTCAATATTCACACTAAACAAGAAATTCTGGTTATCACGATATTTTTTTAGTGTCGTTTCAGTATCAGTAAACCATTAGCTCAATAAATAAATTCATTACTCTTTGCCTGTTGGCATAGTAATAACTTATTATCACTCTCAATTAGTATCACATGAATCAACAGAGGATAACATCAAACTACAATATTTAAAGAAAATCCCTTCGGCCCATCATCATGTATAGGTCGATCAATCTCCAATCAACAGGTCAACTAATCTTTACATGTCTTTTGCACATACACATTATTATCATAATACTATAATAGTAATAATGATATATATACATTTATTACCAATGCATTAGAGTAAACAAAGTATTATTGAGCTTAATTCAAAAGGTGTCAAACTGTCCCAACGATGAGCAACTGAAAATCCTATTAAGGAAAAAATTCATATTATCGAAAATTAACCAAATTTCTAGAGATCGTATAAAATAACATTCTGAATCTTTAATTGAACTAAAGTGCTATTTTGAGATGTTAAAATAAAATTTTAAATTGATAAAAATTGTTGCTTTTTCAAAATTATTGAGTGAAAAATTTCAAATAAATATTCAAAACGTTCATAATCTCAATCTCTATAGCATATAAAATGTTATATGATAAAAGTTTTATCCATACAAAATTATCCTTATTTTTTATAACAAAAATACAAACTTGATCAAAAAAATACAAAATTATTGAAATAAAAAATATGATAAATATTCATTATAGCGAGAAGAGAAATCCACCCAACTAAACCAACTGATGAAAATCGCTCTATGGCATCCAAATCTTAACTTTCTTTTTCTCTAGCACATTTATCTCAAAAATCCTTTAACAGGTCTCTATTAGCCGAATGAGGGAAAAAATGAAAAAGCTTAATGGATTCATTAAGGTAATATGATATTTATAAATAAATAATAATAATAATATAATTATATAATTTATTTAATTTTTAATAAAAAATTTATATAAATCTTTTTAGGGCTTCAAAAATTATAGAAAAATATTTATAAAATAATATATTTTATTTAGAAATTTTTTATGAAATCTGTTTGCAAAACGGACATCTAACGTTCTTAAAAATCCTACTTGTATCGACATATGTCAATTTCTTAAGAATTTGCACCAATACCAAAAAATTACAAAAAAAATTAGTGTAATTAAATAACTGCAATATTAATATTATGGCGAAGATGATTTATAATTTGGACTTATAATGATGCATAAAATAATTTATTTAACCTGGTTAAAATATGAGCTATTACAATTTACCCATTTGAAAAAAAATATCATCCATGACATTTCCCTTAAAAATACGGGCACAAAATCAATATAAATCAAATTTGTACAATCAAAACTCAAATCGAATCAAAGTCAAATCAAAACTCGTTAGAATTATACAATCATACAGTTCATTCTATCACTTGTCATTCAATCATGTATGATATACTAAGTCATTCAATTATTCAAATAAATTTCTTACCAGCATAACTCTCGGGTTATTATTTATCTTTTAGATACTGTAAATTGTGTACATGTGGTATTATTAGAGTAGGCGAAGTCGGTGTGGTATAACAGTCTCTCTTTGACTATCACTAATGGCTCAGTTGGACATGGCATGACCAATAAATATGAGGAAGACCAAGGGTAAATTGGGAGTGATTTGAATGGACAACTGATGTGGATTCTCTCGATCATTGACCGTTTATTTGATATTTGAATGTCTTAATGATATCAAAATTCGGCGATCTTTGGCTCGTTAGATTCGTCTCGTCGAGCCGCTCAATTCGACTATAATTGGAAACTGTTTGGTAATCCAAATTATGATTTGAACTTTCCAAATGTGCTTCGGGTCTTTGATTTGGACTCATTGGGCTCGAATTGAGTCGAATTTGGTGTCGTTGGGTTCGTATTTCCGAGACGTTCAGTTTGACTATAAGTTTGCTGAAATCGGAGTTGAGATGGTCTCCGATTTAATTTTTAAAATTTCCAACTTCTTCGAGATTCGTGCCCGAACAACATAATTTTTTTAAAAATATATCAAGTATAATCTATTCAATTGTCATGCAGAACATCAAAGGTTGTCTTTAAACCCTAAACCTATTTTTTAGGGAACCACCTGCCCTAATTTTGGCCATTAGGATATTAAGAAAATTGACAATTAATATAGTTATGCTGCTATCTTATTTTTAAAGATTAAGGCTTCATTGGGGGAGTTTTTGGCTACTATTATTTTACTGTTTTCAAGAAATTTTTGTATTAGAACGTTGATGTAGAAAGCAGTAAGTAGGGGAGTCAAATCATGTCTACGGATTGGGTTCGGGTCCAACCTAACATTGACCCGCCAATTTTTGACCCAACCCGATTTAGAATTCGGGTCCATTTTTTCAACCCGAACCTGAACTGGTTTGGTTTCGGGTCAACATGACACGACCCAGAAGTAATTCTTTAATTAAATTTACATATTTAACATCAACAGATAAAATTATACATTAGAACTTTAGAAGTAAGTGTATAAATTTTTTACAATGTTATATTTATACATAATACATTATACATTATAATTTACAAATAAACTCAAATTACAGACTTACAACTTACAAGCATAAATTACAAACTAAACAATCAAAATTATCAAATTATATTGTAAGAACTGCATATTTGCATTAAATCCCTGATGCCACTGTCACATAATTATAATTTATAAATCCATAAAGCAATAAAGCATAATATTGCTGCAGAGAGATAACAAAGCCTTAAAAAATCCATGATGAGTGATGCCAACTAAACATGCAAGAAGGAATACAATCCTTTAAAGCAGAACTAAATGTGAACCTTCGAAAGGACACCGCTGATGCGGGGGAACATAATGTAGAGGATACGACCGTACTATCCCGGGGGACAAAATGATCGCAGGCCTTTGTGCTCTTTGCAAGCGGGCCAATGGGAGGGCAGATTAAATCATACATACGATTAATCATTGAGGATAGGGGCTCTCTCCTATGCACCTCGATAGACAATAATATGTATAACCTGATCGAAATAATGAGTTTCCCCCACTCGATGCATCAGCTTAAGTGGGGTTTATTTGATGGTGGAATTCAGTTTCCCACGGGCGCAAGCCTTCGTGGTTAATTACATCTTAAGTCGGGGCCCAAGAAAACTCTCGATTAAGGATCCTATATTATACTTTTAGATGAGATTGACATATAGGGAGGAGACTAGGAAGTTCCTACTCAAAGGGGAAAGTAATGTTTTAACTTGGCTTAGTCGACATACACGGCTCACCTGAGCATCCGGAGGGACTGAGGCAATGAAAAGAAATTAGAGAAAAAGAAATAAATGATACACTCAGAGCATGCAAGAGAGAAAGATGGAGGTGACGTCATCTATGTGACGCAGATAGGCAAGATTTATAGCCCCTGAAGGATAGAGGACTTACCCACCGATGAGGCTACTACAGGACACCGAAAGTAGTAGTCTTGAACCCTAAATCTAAAGTGGGTTTAATGTTCTACAACACAACACTAACACCCGCATCCTCGCTAATGTAGTGCAAAACCTGGACTTACCCCGACCTGGATTGGGGAGCCAGCTAACAAATTAGTCAATTTAAAATCATGAGTCCAGTCATTTTTATGAAAGAGTGGTAGGGAGGTTTAAAGTTTTTTGAGAAGTGGGACCGACATCTAGAGATTGTCCTAAGTGGTCCCCTGACTTATGTTGGGTGAAAATGTTAAAGCAAATGCAATTGAAATTTTAGACTCACATTTAAATTGATTTCTAATGCAATACATGCTGATCGACTCGATTAAATAGTTGAAATGTATATGAAGCAGTTTTAAAAAGGCTTAAAAAATAGGTTTTATCCTAAAGTGCACAGACTCCCCTTAACAAATCTGCTCCCTCATAGGCTAAGTGGTATGTTAGAACCTGCATGCGGGGAGCTACCTAACAAATAGAAAGAATAATGTAGCAAATATGCTATGCGAACTCCCGGCGGTTTTGGGCTTACTTCTTAAGAGCGTTAAAGTTTCTATGTTATCTTAAAAATTTTATTTTTAATTTAAGTAAAAGAATTTTGGGTGTACCCTCGCGAGCCTCCGATCGAATCCATGCTAAAACAAAAGCGGCACACAAACGCCAAAAAAATTAAGAAAAGCAGGCAACCCTATATTACAATCATCATTAAATCATCCACAATATAATTAAACCAAATAAATAAAATAATGTCCATATGCAAGTGCCTTTTAATATTACAACCAAGAATTACATAAATTAAAAGTGGTCGGGCACCATTAACAACAAACCCGAATTTCTAAGCCTAATATAGACGCAAGTCTTAAAAGCGAGGCATTTCGTCTTTAAATCCTCATCTTCAATGTCTTCATATGGATCATCTTCCTTCGGATCGACTCTCTTCCGTCTTTGTAAGGTTTGTCCTCCAGGGGAGTGCCCAAATGAATAAGAAATTTTCTGTGAAGGGTCTTTCTTTTTCCCTTTGGGTACCTAATATTTGAAATGCCTCACTTTTGAAGACTTTCACAACTTAATACCTTTAAACAAATTACATCAGAATAAAAATGAAAATCTAGACTCTCCTGCAAGGTTATCCTAAGCATTTAGATATAAATAATTCCAAGCATTTATATATAGGAAAAAAAATAAAATACTCCTGTCAGCCACACTTAGCCATGATCTTATTTATTTGGGGGCTTAGCAGCTGAAGCACATGTAGTGATTACATTTATGACTTATTTATTTTGAGCCCCCTTTTATTGCTCTGCATGAACACGGCCACCTGCAAAAAACTCAATAAGCAACTAGAACGATTCTAACATACGGGTAATCTAACCGCCAATCACATCAATTCACAGAGTACAGTAAAAGTAAGCAAAATATATTAATCAATTTTCAATCACTGCATGCAATGAAATCTCAAAAAATCTGGCACACAACAGTAAAGTAAACACTGGCCTAACCTAGAGCTAAAAGTGGTGCCCTAGCAAACAATTTTATGTGTGTGTGAAAGGCTGTGTGGTTTAGATATGTCCTATGTGGGCGGTTTAGTTAAAGTTACTTGTGATTTGATTTGTTGAAGGTCAAATGGAACTTTAGTTAGGGTTTAAATGTTAATGGATTAGGGCCCATTTTAGTTAATCAAGTTGGTTGGTCCATTTTACTGCTTAGGGTAATATTCTTTGAAGTTTAAGTTGCATTAATAAATTTTAGAAGGTTCGGGGTCATCCTACCCGCTAAGTTAAGGGGGGTCCAAAAGATCACTTCTACAAATAGATTGGATTTGGGAGTTTTAGTATTTTTATTAAATATTATACCTTACAAGGAGTAATTAGGCTTTACGTTTGCTGGGTTTGGAGTTTTCTATGCAAAGTTATGAATTTTAGAAGTTTCGGGCAATTAATAAATTATTAAAATTATTTAATTAAAGGCTGTTTTAGGAGTTTTGATCTAAATCAGCTCCAAACCTCTTGGGATCACTTCCAAAGGTCAGGAATGACCCAAGGAAGAGTTCCTAAGTGTTTGGAAAAATTTTCGAATTTTTAATGTTTTTAATTATTTAATTTAATTAAAATGTGATTTTTAGTTAAAATTAAATTAAGGTTCAGATTAAAGTCCAATTAAAGAGGTTTCAACTTTCTTGGATTAAGGATTGAATTCTTAAGAGTTTGATATATTATGGGTAATTTTTTGATTTAATTTGGATTTATTAAAATTTTTTGAAGTTACCGGGTCTTAATTAAGAGGTGAATTAGGGTTTATTAATTAAAGGGGTTGAAAGGCTCCTAAAAAAGCCCTAGAAAATTTCAGGGGTTTATGATGTCACTAAGTTTAAGTGTGAAAAGTTTCATGTCAATTGGGGATCTACCCTAGCCCCTATAATTTTTCTAAGTTCGTTAGACGGGTCCTTAATTATTGTCCTTAGGGTGTCACTACGTTAAGTATGTTTAGATTCAATGTTTGCCACTAACCCTTGAGATAACATAAAAGGGCAATGCATAAAAAAATATAGCACACCATGTCCCTAGAACCAGGAGAGTCTAGACTAAGTGTTTGTGTAACCTACACATGCAAGAAGAACTACCAAATGCTAATTAAATGAGATTAATAATGTGATTAGTGATGATTGAAGTCCAATCATCCACTAATCCTTCCCCCATGAATGCTACTCACATGCATAGCCTATGTTCAAATTTTCATAAGTAGATCTTCTAAAATTAGGGGATTTAAATATATGTAATTTTAACATAAATTTAAAATATATATATATATATATATATATATATATATATATATATATATATATATATATATATATATATATATATATATATATATATATAATAAATATATAGGTTTTGGGAAATAATATAATTAAAAATAATTCAATTTATGATAGTATATAAATATAGGAGAGATCCACTGGTCATCAAAAGGAAGTTTGAAAATAATTTCAAAATAAATTTTTAATTTGAAAATAATTAATATAATATTTATTAAATGATACTTAAGTATTTAAATAATTATATAATCAGGAAAATCATTAATAAATATTAATTTTTATTATCTGAAAAATAATTTTTAAATTAAAGTACATAATTTTCTAGAAAATTTAAGATATTATATTAATTTTTAGGATTTAAAATAAATTAGTTACGAATTTTTAAAGTTTAATATGTTTAAAATAGATTTTAAAATAATTTGAAATAATTAATATCTAAAAATAATTATTTAATTAAATTAAATTAAAGATTAAAGGTTCTTTGAAAATTTTGAAATAATTTAAAATAATGTTATATAAAAAATATAGATTTAATTTAATTAAGTATTTAAATATATATAATTAGTAAAAAGAAAATTATTTAAAGGAATAATATATCTTTATTATTTGAGTTGATTTAAAATTAAATAATAAAGATAATTAAGTTTCTGATTTTAAAGAAAATAAAATGTTATGTTTTTTTAATTTAAAATAATAATTAATAATAAGAAGATTACTTAAATATTAATTATATATATTAATATAAATTGATTATTTAAAATAATTAAATATTAAATTAAATTAAACATGAAGTTAAGGTATATTAGACATTTTTTTTGAAAATATTATTTTAAAACAGAATTTAAAATTTTATAAAAATAATTTTAATCATTTATAATTAATTATTAAAATAAGAGTTATTTAACATTTAATGTAATTTTAAATATAATTAATATTTTAAACTAATTTTAATTTTAAATTAAAGATAATATTTTTTTGAATATTTTGATATAAAACATGGAATTTTTGGATTTAAAAATAATTTTAAATAATTATTTAAAGAAAAATAGAATTAAAAAGATATAAAATTAATTAAAAAAAACTAATTAAGATTAAACAGGCGGCGGTGGCTGTGGCTCGTTGGATAACGCGTCAGGGCCTGATTGGCCAGAGCAAACCATGGACGCGGTTTGGGCAATCATTGCCAATGATTGCGCCGCCGTGTAATCCTTGGCAATGAATACCGTGGCGCGGAAGTCAGCACCCGCTATTTAACCACGTAAACGCATGCGTGGGACCGTCGGATCATCCGCGGTTTGAAACCAACGGCTCTAATCTAGCCGGACGACGAGCGTAGCCGTGGGATCAAACTCTGAGTGGATTCGGACCGCAGAACGACGTGATCTTGACCGTTGATCGCGAGATCATCCCTAGCAAATGGAAGACCAAACCCGAGCCCTAGAACACTATTTTGGCTCGTTCTCGCGGTCAGATGAACCAAATTTGATGAAATTTTAAACCTAAACTCTACTCATGAACAGAGATCATGGGGATGTATTAGAACTTTTCAAAATGCGACAAATTAAACGCTAGTTTACTCCATGGGTCCTAACCTAGGGTTTAGGATTTCACCTTGATTTATGGACGGGTTAATCCACTTAAGGGCTCTCAGAACTTGTTGATTGTCCACGTATAAAGTTGTAGAAGATCCCTCGAGCTCCCAACGTCTGGATCGAGCGCAAAAAGCTTTGGAAGATCCTTAGGCTCGGTTCACCGGAGATCTTGCCGCCGGCGAGATCTTAACGGTGGGTTTGACGTGGTGAAGGTGGAGGGAGTCTAAGAAAGCTCACCCACGAGAAATCTCGGCTTGGGGGAGCTTAGGGAGAAAGTATGAGCAAAAGGTCTTTTACATGAAGCCCTAATATCCCTATTTATAGATCTAGGCTTTGGATAGATGGCTAGGATTGCATTTAGGGTTTAATAGGAGGGAAACTAAGGCCCCTTGGCCGTGGTTTGAATTAAGGGCTCAATAGGAATGGTTTAAATGCTTTAATAAATGCTTTAAATACCACTAATTTGACCTAAATAGGTCAAATTTGACTAGGGGAGACTTGGGTTGACCAAATCAATGGTTGACCTGGTCAACCTAGTCAAATAAACCCAAGGGGGTGGGGGTTTGAGCCCAGGAAGGATTTGAATTGGATTCGAAATGATTTGGACACATTAAGGTCAAATGGGTCAACCAGGTTGACCCAGGGCATGGGTTCGGGCCCAAAAGACTTTGTCTGACCTATGGAACCCAATAGAATGGGTCTTGGGTGAAAATAAGGTCAACACTAGATCACCCTAAAAAATATAAAGCCCTAAAAATCGAAATGAAAAATGGGAAAAAAGTTGATGCCATAACCGACATATCAAAGCCTTCAATACAAAAAGCCAAAGAATGAAAAACCAAAATACTAGCTGGTTTAAATTGGAAGGAACAAATCAACAAACTAACAATAACAACAACTCGAAAGTAACAACAAATAAAAAAAAGTAGTAAAATACCCTAAAATCTAAATGGCAAAACTCAAAAAAAAAAAAAAAAACTATAGAGGCATAGAGTGCACACTACAGGATTAAGATAGAGGAACTATGGTGAGCTTCGGGTAGGAGATGTAGGAGAGGAAACCCTAAATTGCTAAACAAGCGATGAGACGAAGAGGAAGCCAGAGCTAGAGAGGTGAGACCAAGATGCGAGAGCTGAGAGCCTGAGACTGAGAACGTCGAAGACTCAAAATGAAATAATGAATAGGTCCATTAGGCTAAACATGAATTGAGCGGTCGTCTAATAATACACGTATAAATGTATGATCAGATGGATTGGGTTGCTCGCGCGGCACAATAGGTCAAAATCATATTTCTGGGTTTACCAGAACTCAACCCAGAATTTGAAACAGGTCGAAGTTGGGGACCCGAACCCAACCCATTCTTAAAATGGGTTAACTCTAACTCGAAAAATTTGGGTCAGGTTCGAGTCAAGGTTTCATGTCGTGTCAATTTTTGACACCCCAAGCAATAAGAAAAATATTCCAAATAAAGCCTAAATGAGATATCTTTATAATGATTTCTTTTGGTGATATTAAATTGCATTTCCGAGTGAGGATACTTAATATTGAGAGTGATCGTTGAAGGCGATCATACTTATTTTAAAAACAATCAAATTATTTTGTATTGAGTGGTTTTAAAAATAATTTGATTTGTTATCAAAAATAAAATAATAGTTGAAGTAAAGGATAAAAAAAAAAAGACTTGGTAATGACCCAATAAAAATAGATATGTTATGCTTCTTCTTCAGTACATACTCATAATGTCCTCAGTGATAGATAGCAATAAAAGATTTCAAAAAGAAAAAAAAAATAAAAATAAAAAGTTGCATTATTAAAGGAAGGTAAATACAAATCAAACACATTTTCAATATTCAAAAGAAACTCATAACATAAAACTTTCTATTGCGCATGTTTGTGCTTATTTTCCTCTTATATATAATAATACATAAAGATTGCCTCTCTGAAAGGTCGTCTTTAACAACATAATTAATTAAAATTTTAAGAAAACCTTTTTTCAAAATAAAGCTATGATGTTGTATTAAAACCTTGAAAGAAAATTTCCCTAATTATGCTTAATGAAATGCATATAAATTTGAATTTTTTTAAAAAAATTATAATTATTTATTTAAATATTTAGCCATTAATTATGTCTGTATATATTAAACATCTTATTCAATGTCGAATTATATTTCCTATTCAATCCCTAATAAAATATAAATATTTACAATTGTATTTCATTCCATCACCACCGATGATGCCGATGGCGTGTAAAAGAAGGGGGTAAAGAGGACTTGAGCATGGCGGATAAAGGGAGGGGGCGGTTGAGGCAGCTTATCTGAACATCACTGTAGACGGAGGCGAGTCAACCGGAGGATGGCACCGTTCCATTGATTGCCATTGGCGTAGATCGAGAGCCGTAGAGATCGAGCGAAGCTGACAGTGAGAGCCAAAAGGGGGGAGGGCGATAGATTGAGTTCTGTTTTATTTTAAATTATTTATTTATTTTTAATCATTTAATTCAAATTGAAACCGACATAGACTTTGATTGGCCCAGTTTCTGCTTATATAAATAATAAATAAAAAATCTATTTTAAGCTCCTTTTTATTTCATTATTATTAAAAACACATTTCTTCAAAAAACTCCATGCTGACTTCAGTTTTTATAACTATTCTTTGTCTTACTTTTCTACTACTGTCTATATTTTTAATGAGAAAAACACATCAGAAATACCCACACCATGTTCTCATCCTCATTCTATAACTCCTCATTTTCATATTTACTTATGAGAAACAGATTTTACCAACAAACCCACAGCACCTCAATAAGATCTAGATCTTATTTGGGACAACTTTTTTTATTGTTTAAAGCAACTTTTAGTATAAAATTTTTAATTTTTGTATAAAAAATTGCTTTAAGAAATAGTAAGAAAACCGTACCAAAATAAGAAGCAATGCATGCAGGAGGAGAAGGGTCACACAAATCCGAAGAAATAAATGGAAGAGGGGCAGTGGAAGAGGAGAGATTATTCTGTGCGGACATCGGACATAAACAACCGTTCGGTTTTGTCTCTGTGAACAGTAAAAATGCAGCATGAATAGTAAAAGCGCAGTTCACTGTCTTTTACTGTTCACAAAGATAAAATCAAACGATTTTTCCCTTCCGATCCGATGTCCACACGTAATAATTAATCATGAAAGAGACGGCAAATCAAACGGTGCAAATTGATTTGAATTAAAAAAATAAATGATGAGGATTTGCTAAGGGTAGAATCTTAAGTGGCATTTATATATTAAAATATAGAAATATAGCTATCATTCTAAATTTATACATAAATATTAATTAACAATTTAGAAGGATTTTTCTTATAAGAGGACCGCACAGATTTCAGCTTCGTTTGGGATAATTTTCATTTTCTAAACTTTATTGATTTTTTCCGGGAAAATCTAAACTTATTGTAATTTCATTTTCTTTTTTAACATAAAATAATTATATTAATCGGATCAGAGTGCAGATAATTTTAGGTCATTAAATAATATAATAATTATTAAAAAGTAAAAAAATAAAATAATATAACTAACTACAAAGATAAACGTAAAAAACTGTGAAAGTGATGACACTATTTTAATTAATTAATTTGACTATTAATATTAAGATGTGTATATATTTCTAGGACAAAAAAATCGACAGAACTGTAATTTAAAACCAAATATGTAGTTGAAGGACATGCAGGCCACTAGCAGGTGATTAGCAGAAAAACTTACGTAAATATGCATGTGATCGATTAGGAAAATAAAATTATGCTTGTATGAGATTTTCATATATAAAAAATAAATAACAAATTTGACATAAGCTGGCCTATAAAAACAAAAATCCCATAGCTCCACCTCCGCACTACTGCAGTACTGCCGATGAACCCTCGTCGCCTGACCGCCTCTGCTGAACCTTTGCCTTACCACCTATGCTAAACCTTCGCCCGACTATCACGGGTCTCTCTCCAACCACCATCGCCTGCCGACTAAGATTTCTCTGACCTCTGCTGACTGCGATCTATCCTAACCACGCCCCCTGCTGCCTAAACCGCTTACTTTGCCCCCTTTTTACCCTAACCGCCCGTAATCACCCTCACAGCAGTTAAAAAATTCACCCGCTTTGCTCGCACGAAGAAGAATGCGACGTTAGCACTTCGCCTCCCTCCCCCTGGCCTCATTCTCCTCCTTCCTCCAATCCACACCTATCCTACCTCCTGAGCGTTCCGCTGATGGGTCTGCTTCCTCCTCCCCTTACCACTCGATTGCCGAAGCGTTCGTCGCCGACATCTCGATCAGAGTCTTTCCCGAGCGAGAAGAGCCATCAGCGGAGATTTATGGAGTTGGTTGGTAAGTGGTAACTGATTAATTGTGTTATTCTTGTTTTATTTTTCTTATGGATTATTGAGATTTTGGGAGTTATTTTCAAGGAAGATGACGAATCTTTTACTGGAGTAGTTTCTGATGACTTTGTGGCTCAATCTTTTACTGGAGTAGTTTCTGATAATTTTGTTGTTCGTGTTAGCTGTTTATTTTTTTTCATCATTTTTATTTATATATCCAGTAATTTCACTGAAAAGTAGGGCTGCAAGTGAACCAAACGTTCGAACGAGCTACTCGATGCTCGGTTCGATTAAAGCTCGTTTGTGATCGTTTAACTAACTAAACAAACAAACTTGAACAATATTTTAAATACCCGATCCTTAAATAAACAAGCTTGAACACTAATGTGTTCGGTTCATTTATGTTCACGAACAAAATCATTTGAAGTTCCGTGAACAAGCTCGACATTAAGCTCGATAAAAAGCTCGATAAAAGCTCGATTCATGAGGCTGACTGTGACATTCAATAGTTCATTAAGGAAGAAAATCTAGTAGTTCATTTTGATTGCTTAGAATGGTGGAAGGCTAACTTCATATTATTGTTTATTCAATTTATTGTTTGCTAAATATGTTCACGAACATAGCTCATTAAGGCTTGTTTGTTTAAAGCTCGATAAGCACTAAACGAACCAAACATGAACCGAACATGAACCAAACATGAACACCCTTAAATTAAATGAACCAAACATGAACACAAACAATAAAGCTCGAATCAAACACGAACCAAACTTGAACAGGCTAATGATAAACGAACTCAAACATGAACACTCACATACTCGGCTCGGCTCGATTCGTTTGCAGCCCTACTGAAAAGTTCGCTTTCATGATTTTTAACTGTTTCCCGTTTCTAAAGAGTTTTACTTGAGAACCGTTCCTTTGGCCATTATGGGAATGGAAAATGCGCTGAGATTTTTTGGCTCTAGCAGATTTCGATTTTTTCACATGATTTTTTTTCCTTGTTTAGACGAGCAGGAAGCAGTTTCTTGCATGTTAACCTTTTTTACTGCACACTTCTGGGAATATAATATCGCCGGAGGACTTGAAGATCCCGTTTTCTGATTTCATCCAATCAGAGAAGCTTCCCTCCAAGATAAAATGTAAGTATCTCATCAATGATCCTAATCATCATCTTGAACTGCAATTTATGTTGAAATTTTACATACATAATAGTTCAAACTATTATAAATACATATTTAACACCTAAACTTTTATATTTACTGATATAACACCTAAATCCCCTCTTCTCAACTATTCTACCACTCCGTTTCAACCCCCGTCAAAAATCCTGCTCTTTGAACTGTAAGGTCGATCGGCAGTCAGCTATTGCACGGTGAAGAGAAGGAAGGGGATTCCTCACCGAGTCCACCTTTGATCCCTTCTCCCCATTCCTCTTCCACATCTCCTCACCAAAGTTCCATGCGCGCAGTAAGCTTCCGCGGCCTTCACGATATGAATGATGATGACGAGTCTCTCGTAGTAGAATTTTTACTATTCATCTTCTTCCTTCTCAGCTCTATTTGATCTCTGCGAAGGAGAAGGTGATTTCAGGGCCTCTCTCGAATCTGACATTAACTAAGAGTCCATACAGAAATTCAAATAGAAAGCCAACGATGCATTCAAATTAATCTTTATCTGCAACAAATGAATTAGTTCCCAGTACTGATTGTCACTAAAAGAAATCAATTAGTTCCTAGTTATGAAATCTACACATCCAATTCAATTAAAAAGTCATATGAGAAAAGAATGTAATAAAATGATTAGACACAGGAATTACCTATTAACGAAAATTCAAGTTTCCCACGAGAAAATAAAGCAAGCTATTGAAAAAAAAAAGAGAGAGATTAGAAGAAAATTCTCAACAATCAGTGTTCAACAATGTCAAAAAAAATAAGATTACTTAACCAAATTGAGATCAAACAGCACATAATTCTAAAACAAACATTCGCTCAGGATCCTTCTTAAGTTATAATACACTGCGATGATAAATAAGACTTTAACTGTCCAAATGTTCGAAAGATGAAAACAGAATATCAAACCGAGTAACACATAAGAATCCCAACGATGTTCAAAGGATACTTACTCGAGTGGTACTTCAACATCCCCTTCTTTGATCTCTATCTGCAAGTCTTTGGGATTCTTCCCATCCACGGTACAGCAGACAGAGACACACGTCCCCAGAATCTCGGTTATGGCGACGAGGCTGGCGGTGACGAATCCGTCGCAGCAATCTGGTGAGGAAGATCTATGCCTTCTTCACGGAATGGGTCGGAGCAGTAGCCACCTCCTTCGTCCCCATTCTCCGTGTGGCTAACGAGTTCAGAAGGGGATTTTTGACAGAGCTTAGATGGAGTGGTAGAAGATGAAAAAGGAGGATTTTAGGTGGTAGATAAGTAAATATTAATGTTTAGGTATTACACATGTAAATAGAATTGTTTTAAATGTTATGTATGTAAAAACCCTTTTATGTTTTCATTGTTAAGCTTGTCTCTATAAGGAATATACCTTAAATTTTGAAAAAGGCTGATCATTTTAAAAACATTTATTAAACTTGTCTCTATAAGGAATATACCTTAAATTTTTTGAAAAGTTGAGCTTTGTATATCATGTACATTTATATAGGCTTTTGTTGTTGAATCTATTTTATCTTTAGAAGATTGAAACTAGTATGTCTTGTGAGTTGATTTTTCTTTTCCTTACATCTGATTAATAGCTTTGTTGTTGATACATAGTAGAACTATCAGCTAATCATGAGGTTATGCATTATTGGTTTTTAGGATTATTTTGTACTCTATTGCGTTCGCTACTTTTGATTAAGATGATGGAGGTGATTATCGATATATAATCAAGACAAAGGAGGGAATTGAGAGGATTGCCCTTTATTTTTCATCAGTTGGGAGGTAATTACATCCAATGCACCGTTCATATCTCTAATTTTAGTCGCTTTGTTTCTTGTTTACTTCTATTAATTTTCAATTTATCTATTATAATAAAATACAAAATTTTGCTTTTGTGGGCTCCAAAAATTTATCCCGGCCTCCCTCGTTGCTTTTCGGGGAAGTTTTAACGGACTAAATTTTGGGGTAATTTTGGGAAGACAGATTGAGTTTGTAGAGAAGAAACTACCCAGAGATTTCACCCTCATGTTGCGAGGACTTTATGATCTGATTTCTAGTTTCCTATAGGCATAAGCCCCTATAATTAATTACCCACTCAATAACGAGAGAGAACTTTCAATTAAGGATAGTCGTTGATCAAATACATAGAAATACGTGTTATCTGACATATAGTAGCAACATGGGCATTTGGAATTTGAAGGGTTGATATTTAAAATTAGAAATTTTGCCATCTTGCACTAAAAGCGGATGGTGGGGAAATGGATGTTGGACCTAATCATAATCCCATGGTTCTGTCGTCCTGGGCCATCGTGGTCCCTAGTCTACTTAGTTAGAGGAGCTAGTCAACCCAACCTAACAGAAAGATCCTTGTTGGTAGCCATGGGTTGCTTCGTCCAAGGGTATCTTATAGACCTGAGGGGAGTGTTGGTCTAAGGGGACAAATTTGAATCCACCTTAACTAACAAAGGGATTTGTGCCCTATCAATTGTATCATATTGGTTCATATCTCAAAGATTTGATGCCATTGCGGAGCATACGGGCTCTGGCACTAGTCGTAAAGTAGTGGTATCATTTGGCGACAAACCACCCGGTTTAGAGGGCCCTGGTCATAACTGTTTATCCTGTGGTGCCACTTGGTGGCAAAATCGCTGGTTAGAGGACATGTGTCATATCCTTACTGGCAGGAGATAGTTTGAGAATGAATCCTAGTGAAATTCTTGAACAGACATTAGCTCTTTGTGAGCTGAAGTATTTTTTAATTTGTTAATCTCAAGAAACTGTTGTGGATGGTGGATGAGTTTTGCTTTAAGTGATTAATGGTTGAGTTTCAATTTTAAACATTTGAATTTTGGAAATTTTAAAATTTTTTAGACTTTGAATTTTGAATCATGTAGGTATTTGAAAATTTGGGGAGTATTTTAAATTTTTGGAATTGATCCCTCCGGTTGAGATTTTCTGTCAACACGACCATCATTGGGATATATGAGATTATTCTTATTAACTGATTGAACCTTGTCAACTCTATGAACCTGTCGACAGAGGATCAAGCTCTTCGTTGGGTGTATGTTTTTGTTAATGAATCTTTCATTTACTAGGCTTTGAAGGCCTAATATGAGCTATAAAATAAATATTTCGGTCATTGCTGTAACTGAATATTTGATCAATAGTTTGAGTCATGTCGACTCCTATCTACTCGTACAGGAGGATCGGGCTCGAACTCAGATTTATTTATTGACCAGCGTAACATCCCTAGACATCACATGTATACCTCATGCTTGTCGGGGCCCATGCGGGTGTTTGATTGTATATATACTTCTTTGTGTTTATGTGTATACATTTGTAGTACATGTGTGGGGCTATTTTCAGGAATATTTGATGCTGCTCAGTTGTGTGGGAAACCCTTTTTTAAATGCAGCATTTTATTTGGAAGCTCGTACACGCCTTCTGTCTGATTGTATATAGGTTGCAGATCCGGTGGTGTTGTACTACAGGCTGTTCGTTGTTTTATACAGGTAGACTATTATGCACTACTTGTTGCTTTCTGCAAGTAGATTATTGTGCACTAATGAATCTCTTGCTATGCATTTGTAGATGATTGTAGATGGCCTGTTGTATGTATGATGAATTTTCTATAGTAACTTGTAGGTATTTGCACTTGACATAGTCACTTTGTATCTTGCTTGTAGATAATAGATTTTTTTTTTGAAAAAATACAAATATATTAAAATAAAAGGAGGGAAACACGGAGAAAAAACAAGCTCGTGAGGAAAAAGACTTCCACTTCCCAAAGGCAAAAAGGGAAGGGTTACAACATGAAAAGCACCCCAAACCAAGCCGTAGACAGAAACAAAAGGAAAAAAAACCCCTCAAGTGAGAAGGAGGACCCTTTCATTAGTTTGTAATGCGCAACAAAACCTAATACAAATCAATGAAAGGAGAACACTCATTAAACACTTGAGGGGACCAAGTCCTCACCTGTGAAAACTATTGAAGTCTTCTTCCTCTTCCTAGGAGAGGTGGCCAAAGCAGTTAAAGGCCCAAGGATGAGGAGCTCTCTATCCAACCGAGACTTGGATACTCTTGGTTGTTGCTTGCGAAAGTTCACAATCTTATCAGAAATTTCTTCCAATTGCTTTAACTTCTCGGCCGAGAATTGGATAGGAGGTTCGGCTTGTGGACGAGTGCCTTATTCTTTAGGAGCCCTCGGTTTGCCTTTCCTTCTCCGGGTAACAAGGTTCCAAGCTCCAAGGGAGGATTCTTCCTTGTCCCCACTAACAAAGGGCTCTTCAACCGCTGTATGCTTCGGCTCAAGAGAAGGAGTGGGTGCTTGGGGGACTTTCTCGGGTGTGGCTTGTCCCTTGGTAGGCGACGACGACTGCACTGGGGGAGCTTTAGGACCTTGGGTTGGTGCCTTGGATAGGCAAGCTCCATTGGCATGACCAATGAAAACACAACCGAAACAAAAGTTTGTGAGCCCTTCATATTCGACTCTCTGAAAAAATCCTCCATGGAGCCCATTAATCCATATCCCAGCTTGAAGCTTTTGAGAGAGATCAATCCTAACACAAATTCTAGCATAGGATGGTCTTCCCCATGTACTTGTGTGTGAATCCATCCATAGATGTTCCCCAAGCATATTGGCTAGTCTAGTGATGTCGTTTGTATCCCAGTACAAGAGCGGGAGCTGTGGAAGCCAAATCCAAATGGGGAGTGAAGCCCATGAAGAGAGTTTGGAGAGGAGGTAGGAGACCACTTATCCATTCCGATGATGATTCCTGCTATGATCCACAGCCCACTCATGAGCACTGCATCCCTTGCCTCTATGCTTTAGAAAATACAAATAAAAGAGTTTGGAGCTATAGTAATGATATTGAATTCCCCAAAGTGATACTACCTACGTTTGAGCTCACCAAGAAGGTATGGAAATGCAACTCTTCGTCCCATGAGCTTAGCCACTGCTTTATCCAATTTGGCAATGTTCTCGTGCACAGCTGCCACTTCCGGCTCCATGGACATGCCATCTTTGGCTAAGTAGATTTCCCTTGGCATTTTATCCAATTTGACCAATTGGACCTTGTTCCAAGCGAAAGGACTGGACTGTAATCCACTAGGATGCAATGGAGGTACTTGCATGGGCTGGGAAATAGGGCTAGCTAATCCAGGGCTTGCAGCGACATTCAAACAAACATTGGGAGGACATACTCCTGTAGTAAGCTGCTGAGTGGGTGAAGAATCCACAGGCTTTCTACACCTACAAATAGGAGACCCCTCCGTAAACAAAGCATTGCATTGCCAACAACCAACAGTAGAAAAATCATTCAAAGAGGTGGCCAACTCCCCACACGGGAGGCCAGGGGGTTAACGACCAACCTGAGTGGGATCTCAATTTGGTGTCTCTACTTGCAGGGCAGAACAATCGGGAAGGGATTCGGGATGCCTAGTCGACCCCATGGAATCGTCTGATCCAAAAAAAGAGTTATTGTTTAAATATCTTGTGGATAATAGATTGGGTGTATTACGGGCCTTCTACAACAACTTGTGAGAGCTTGTGTTTGATGCGTATTGTCTTCCTCCACTTACAATGATTTGACATATTTGCTGACTATTGAATGATAGTTGGTTATGGGAGTGTTGTAATACCCTTAACCCATTGTTGATTGACACTTGTAAGCATGTCAATATGCATATAACTAATTTTTCATTATTGTCAATAGGTATTTGCATTCATCACCATTACACATGTGATAGATCCCTACTATCACTTGCAAGTATTTCTTTTATTTTACTTTAACATGACAGCAAGAGGCCTTACGCATGAGGAGTCTTCTATCATTATCTGCAGGCAATATATGTGTTCTTTGTAGTGGACCAACATCGCTTGCAAATTAATATCACAAGGAGACTGTGATATTTATTGCATGCTTGACATGCATACTATGCATCAACTATCACTTTCCATAAGTGATTCATAATGTGCGCCAAGGATTTTGTATGCTTGCATAGAGTCAAATGATATTAATCATTTGCAAATTGTATCTTCTTAAAACTTGTTCAACATGTCTTAATCATCAATTTGTTATGCTAACTATGCATTGATTTCCTCTATTGATGTAATTTCTAAATGTTAAGTCATTGCACCAATCGTGTGTCTCCCTTGGAAATAATTTGCAGTTTGTGTGGTGAACTTGCATCGTTGATATTTTCTTTCAATCGACTGCATATCTCTTTTAATCTTCATTACTTGTGGATTTCCATTTGCTTGTTCGCATATAGATATTAATTATTATTGAATTCATTATGTATCCTTGCAGTCGATACAATTGTCCCAAATCAATTGATTGTTTGAGTTTCATTATCACTTTTGAGTGAATTATGCTTGCAAGAGCTTGGCATGGTGACTTGTGAGATCGAATTTGAAGACTTGTTCATTACAAGTTCTTTGTCACCTTTGAGAGCGGCATTCGTTAGGAGCTTCTTTCGTTGGTGATATCTAGCTTCTTTGCATGAACTTATGGACCCATTAATATAGACACTACAAGCCTTATGTTGCTCATGTATGGGTTGAAGGTCCTTTGCTGTAGCATTGGATAGATCATTGCATCGTAAATCCTTTGTTCATGCCGATAGGGCAATCGTATTCATGACTTATGTATGCTTATAAGCAAATCATGTTGACAATTAAAACTCTTCCTTCGCCTTTGAGAATAGTTCCTTGTCTATGTTGACCTCGTTTTCGATCATATTTTGCTCGAGCATGTTTAGTTAGTTTGATTGAGCGTCGTCGATCTCGATTTGCATTAGAGATAACTCGAGTTGAGTCAAATTGGACTCGACAAGATTTGATTAAGATCGATTGACGCTCGAGACCCTCGTCGAACCCAATTGGAGTTTGAGACAACTCGAGTCAAGTTAAATGGGCCAAATAAATTTTGATTAAGCTCAATCGACTCGATCGAACCCCGGCGAGCCTAATTTGAGTCAAATCTGTGTTGATTTTGGTGTAATTTTACGAAATTATTTTTATCAAATCAAATTAGACCCAAATTAACTCAATTTGAGCAGAATTGAGTTTGATTCAAACTCGATTTTGACCCAAATCAACCTGATTATTTTATAAATAAGTTTAATTTTATTTTTATTAACTTCATTTTGCTTTTAATTGATGGTTCGCGTGCATGGCGGGGTCGGTCACAGCATTCGTCGTCGAACTCTTCGAATCCCGCATGATGGACAAGAAAACGAAGAGGCGAAGCTCCTGGGGACTCCTCCATTCGGATGGATACACTAAAGGAGGATTCGCACTAGAGCAGGGCACTCCGAATCATTCCTATTTTCGCACTCCAGCTCCCTCTCCCCCTCTCTCTGCTTCTTTGGATCAGACACCAGCAGGAGCCGGAGCTCCCCTCCCCTATTCCGCCTCCCTCTCATTCGGACAGGAACCGAAGCTTCTCCCTCCGACGCCATCCAGCCCTAGCCGTCGGCTCTTCTCCTTTGGCAAGGTGGTTTCTACTTTCTCTTCTTCCTATTCTTCTTCTTCTTCCTCTTCTTCTACTTCTTCTTCCTAACCCTTCTTCTTCATCTTTTCTGTTATCTTCCTTATCTTTTCATGAAAGGAAAATGTATATTTGCAAGTGATTTCCATTTGTTTGGAATGAGAATAATTATATGGATGTATTTTATTTGGAATAAGAGTATTAGAAGCAAACAATTTATACAATGTTGTTTAAAGTAGAATGAAATGTATATTTGTTTTATGATTCCTATCATATAATTTGAAGTTTTATGATTAAGTTGTAAAAAAAAAAAAATCATGAGAAGTCATGCTATTCTTTGTTAAAAAAAAAAGATGTAGGTAAGATGTTTGCATTTTTGTCTCTTTGGGAATGGCATAAATATTTGATCAAACAAGAACTATTGGAAAGCTATGTGATTCTGTTTGAGTATTATTGAAAGCGAACTTAATAGCTATGTCCATTTGTTGAGATCAATTATGAGATGCTATTGTTATCCACTACCTAGAAATAGTTTCATACTTCACAAATCATGGTTCATTCAAGAGGATAGGCTAAATAGCCTCATAAAGTATGAATGGCAAGCTTTATTTTGTTTGAAATCACATTCTTCATGTGTAAATATGCAGGAGTTTCCAATTGTTAATGGTTTCATGACATGTAATATATAGTGTAGAATCTCATGGATGTATCATGAGAGATTATAATGCCTTTCATTAAATGCATACAAAGTATTTGTAAAAATGCCTATTAAGAAATAACATAAGTCTAGGCTAAATAAAAATGAGAAGTTGATACATTTGAATGTTATTTTGTCTTTTTTTTAAAGCATTTATGAATTCCGAGATAGAAGAGAACTTATTTGTTCGCATAAATGGTAGCTAAGCATTCACATGATTTGATTCATATAAATCTTGTAGGTAGTTTAAAAGATATGTAATCGAAAAGAATTATTTCGTCAACAAGTTTTGGAGATTTGTTCTTGTGAAAAGAAATTTCTATGTGACGGGTTTTATTTCTTAAAGATTTTTTTTATATACAAAATTTTTCGGAGACTTTGTAGAATATATTGTAATTTGTCGCAAAAAAAAAAAAAAGAACAAAGACGAATCTCTTAAATTATGAATAGATTGTGCTTTACCTCTTTTGTGAATGTCTATGTTTTGGTCTCATATTCAATTCCATCTGTCTCATAAATAATCTCATGATTCATGATTAGTTAGAATAAGCTTACATGTGATCTCATGCCTAAATTTCCCTATGTGAATTTGACTATACTAAAGAGAAAATAACCTTATATGTAGTGAATATCTCATATGGTTCATTCTTTGCTCATGATAAATCTTGATGAGTTTCAAGCATGTTCTTTTGTAAATGCTTCCAATTAAATGTATGAAGGTTCTATGAGAATATGTGATTATTAGATAAGGGACTTTCATGATTGATTTATATTTTTTAAAGTAATTTTATGAACATTGCTTACCAGTTATTTGATGAAACAAACGCTAAAAGAGATTCATGATTGTTTCGCTTACATTGAGACTTTATATAGTAGTTTTGTTAATATGAAAACTTTCTTTTAGTGCATTATCTAGAGGATTATCAATAAAAAATCTGAAAATATATTTAATTGTTCGTTGAGATGTGATGTTCGCATACATCTTATTATTTAAACTAATATTAAGCTATTTAAAAGAAACTTAAAAAAAAATACATGCTAGTTGTTTGATAAAATACTCCTAAAAGATAATAGGATGGCTTTGTTGGTATTAGAGTTTCATATAAAAATTATAGATATAAGAATTTTGTCTCATACGCTTATGATTCTTTGTTAGTTGGAAGTTTGTTTAGTTAAAGAAAAATCATGTCACCGTGGGACATCTTTATGTATTCATAAATCCTAGTACAGGCATTGAATAAAAAAAGTTTAGCAATTATTTTAGATTATTTGACATGTTTCTAATCAATTGAGGGTATGATAATTGGAATTCGACATTTGGAAAGACTGATGCTAAGGTTATATTTTAGCATGTAATGAATTTTTTTGGCAATAAAAAAAAGAAGAAAATAAAGCTTGTAAGTATATATATATATTTACTTTGAATTATATTTGACATATACATTGCATCGCTTACATCTTTATCTCCACACTCATTAGCACACTCTACTTATGTCTCTTGTATCATGTCATATTTTTGTTTCAATAATCATTAATGTTCGTCGTTGATATTACTTACATGCATAGACTCCATGTAGGGATACTTTGTTTATGATGCGTATATATTCAATATCATGTAAAGGTAGATATTTGTAGCAATGTTACATAACTTTACTATCTTCATGTCCTTGCATCACTTATGTATATTGAATAAGGAAATCTGTATGTTAATAGTGCACAAAATACTATGTGTGAATTTTTTTATAAATGATAATTATTTTTCTATGAAATTAAACCATTTTTTAATTATTTATTATGTTAAATCTCACTATACGTGTCATATCAACTCTCACTTATAAGGATGAACTTATAGGCCATGTGAATACTTAATATAAAAATGGAACTAGTAAGTTAAATGATTAGCTACTTTTGTATATTTAAGATCGCTTGTATGAAGACAATACATGTGTTAGTAGACCTTTATGTGTTTC
>CM034307.1:54955818-55037748 GCA_019925795.1 Dendrobium chrysotoxum
AATTTAATTAAAATAATTTTGATTGATAATCAAATAAATTTATTTGACTTAGTCGATTCATTTTTGAGATTGAGAGCAAAATTATTAAAATTAATTTGATTATCAATTAGATAAATTAAATGAATGAAAATCAAGCCGATTCAACTCGAATCGAACTCGATGTATGGTTCGTCAGTTTCAATCGACTCAATTTAACATAACCTAATTCAATTTCGATCAAATTGATGTATCATTCAGCTCAAATCAACTTGACCAATCAAATCCCAAATTCGCATCTAATAAAATCTGATTTAATTTTTTAATCCAATCAAAATCAGCTCATAGATCCTGCCCTAAAACAAACCATTGATTTGAATCAACAAAAGAAAAGGTAGGGTGGTAATTTTAAAGTCATTTGGGCCGGTACAACCTCCCCCATGATCCCTCTCTCCAAGCAGTTCGCAAAAACCGCCCCTCCTCATTCGGACAAAACTCCCAGACACTCTCATTCGCACAGACAGAACGAAGCCCCTCCATCTCCCACTCTCTCTCGTGTGAGAAGCCCTAGGCCGAACCCCACTCTCACGATCTCCTCTCCTCCCAGTTCGCAAGAAACGAAGCCCAGGAGACCGTCGCCCCTCTGCATTTCGCGAAATCCCCCAGGCCCCAATCTCTCTCTCTCGCGTGAAAACTACCCAGGGCAACTCCCCATTGGTCGGTCGCACCTCCCTCTCGCCGCTCTCTGCCCCCGTCGCTTGCGCCAGCCGTCGGCTTGTTTGATCTAAGTATATTTTTCGTTGCATCTTCTCCTTCCTCATCTTTTTTTATTTATTTATTTTTAAAATCACATTCATATCATCCTCTTTTGATTCTTGATGGAATGAAAAGAAAAATGTGCCTTGATTATTTTCTGCAAGGAAGATCAGAAAAGATGTATTTCATTTTCCTTTTAATCCGGAAACAAAATTTAGATCTATATTTTATTTCTCTTGAAATGAGCTCTCCGAGGATCAGATTTCTGTTAGATTTTGTAAGAGCATGTGGATCATCTCCTTTTAACCTAGATGTTGTATTCTTGAGTGGTTTTGAGTTGTATTTTTTTTTTTTTTTGCGGCAAAGAATAATGAGAAACGAAATGCTAAATTCTTGTTGATAGTTTGGTTGGTCCTTACAAAATCTGAGAGGATTTCTTGAGTCATTTGTTTAAGCTTCACTAGTGGTTAGTTCTCATAATCAGCTAGTAAGTGTTTTGTTCTTTTTTTCTTCTCTTTAATGAGATCCTGACAGTGAAATGAAGCAAGTTATTATGGTCTCTTTATATTATATATTACCATTCTCCCCTCAAAGTGATCAAATGGCTTTATGTCAATAGCTATATGCATATGTTCTTGAGTTCGCAAAGTTGTTGGAAAGATCATATGCTTTATGTTGAAGAAACCATCATAGTTTTCTTCTTTTTCACTTATGAGTATGCATATGTCTCTTATAAAGTGTCTTGGGGAGGTGTTGGGGAATAATCATGTGCTTCAAACATGAATGTGGCATAGATCCGAAAATGATTTTGCTTTGCGTTCATTGGAAAGTTTTCTTGGATTTTGGAAAGAATAAAGCCTGCATCTTTTTGGAAGGTTTGGGGAGTTTGTGGGTAGTTGAACTTGAGTATCTTTTGAAAAGTGAAGGGTGGTTGCGAATGGCAAAGCAAAGCTTGATTGTTGGAAAATAAAAAGTGTTTCGTTGTGGAAAGATGAATTGTATGTGTGAATAAAGCAAAGTGAAAGTGTACATTGAAAGGGAGTTGTATGTTTTGGGGAAATGTGTGTTAAAAGTGGGACTGCGTGTGGGTTTTGAAAGGTTGGAAATTTGTTGGAGGATGTTCATGTGTCTTTTGGTTTCAATGCAATGGTATTTGTGCTGTTCGAACAGTTTCTTGAAATATGGAAATATGAGTAATGGCTTGAGGTATTTTGTGAAGGTTGAAAGAGAGAAGATGAAAATTGTGTGTGTTTTGGAATGGTGGAATTGTGTATGTGAGAAGCAAGGTGTGTGTTTGTGGGTGTTTTGAGAAGTGGAAAAGTGTGTGTTTTGTGAAAAGTGAAAGTGTTGGCATTGAAAAGAGAAGTGTTTTGAAAAGTGTTTGTGTGGGAAATTGAAATGTTTTTGAAAATTGCCTATGTCAAAAGTGAAATGTGCTTGTTGGAGAGGTTTTGTGCGAGAAAGGTAAAAAGTAAAGTGTTTGATTTTTTTTAAAGATAAAGTGACATGTGTGTGTGTGTGCGTGTGTGTGTGTTTGAAAATAGAATTGTTGAGTTTGTATGCTTTGAGAGTTAGGAAATGTAAATGGAGGAAAGTGGAAGTGTATGTTTTGAAGGGTTTTGTGTGGGAAGTGTGGAAAAATAAAGTGTATGATTTACTAAGAAATGTGTATGTTGGAAAACATAGAGTGGTGAAAATGTATTTATTTTAAAAGTGGAATGTGTAGAAAGGGCAAAAGTGAAAGGTTGAGGTGTTTAGGAGAGATGAGGTGTTTGTGTTAGAGAATAATTGGTTTGGATAAAGGTTGAAAAGTAATGCCTCTCTTTCTCTCTCTACCCCTCTTCTTCTTCTACTACTCCCTTCTTGTGCCTCGAGGTGAATGTTGGAAAAATAAATAATATGCTTTCAAAATAGAACAGCTTAAAAGGTAGACAGCTTATGCCGGTCTTCAAGCCCGAAGAAAGGAATGGTACCGGTCGAGCGAACAAAATGATAAGGGACAAAGGCGTCAGTCGCCTCTATCCAACCGGGTAGAGGTGCTACGGGCGAAATCCACCGGGTCATAGCCCTCGGTGTTGTAAGTTTCCTTAAAACTTAGAAAGCCCCTAGGAGGCCGTGGTGTGTTTTGTGTGAACTCCTCCCCTCTAGGTCCCTGTAGCAACTTCAATTTTATCAGGGTTATTTTATTTTTATTATAGATCCTTAAACCCCTTTACACATGCGCAATATCCTGAGGGTTAGTAATAACAAATTTTTTTATCCTATACAACATTAGTGATATTTAAGGACAAAAATTAAGGACTGAGTCTTAGAGAATTTAGACTTAGGTTGCATGCACACTTTAGGATAGAAATACAGAACATAGAAAACTTAGTGACATTACCCTTAGGATTTGTGTATGTTATTAATAGAACCTTAATCAAGTCTAATTAAATTTAAATAATCAATTAATGAAAAATTTAAAATACACTAGAGATATTTCAGATTAAAATATACGAAAATCACACAACTTTTAATAATCAAATCAAATAATAATTTCAACCAATATAAACCAAACTTATAAAACGATAAATAACATATATTTGTTTAATAAAAATAAATCAACCCTTAAATTGAAAATAAAATTTATATGTAATTGAATATCAAAATCACGAATAAAATTAACATGCTTTGATAAAATATTAAAATCATAAACCTATAACCAAAATAATTTAAAATTATAAAGAAAGGTTAATAAATTTTAATTAATGAAATAACAATAATAAAAATAAATCTAGAATCTAATAAATCATTAATAAATTAAATAAAGTCATTAAAATTTTAACAAAATATTAACATTTGAATAAGTCAATTAAAATTTCAATAAATGATTTAAAATTAACAAAATATTAAAGCTTTTAATAAATCATTAAAATTTTTAATAAATCATTAATTAAATAATCTAAATGGTTAATTAAAATACATTAAAGAACCAATCATATTAACCAACTTTAACAATTAAATTTCAACTTAAAATGAACTTCAAAACAATAAAAACACTAAAACTTAAATCTGAACATAAAAGCCCCCTCTGACCTTTCAACAAACTAAACTCCATCAACTAGAAAACTTCAATCAATAACTGATCTAGAATATACCCAAACCTCCTAGCCTACCGCACACACTTAGATTTGTTTGCTAGGACAACCGACTCTAGTTTTAGGTTAGATCGGTGTTTACTTTCTTGCTACTGTGTGACGGGATTTCTCATGGTTTTCATTGCATGCTGTGTATGATTACTGTGAGTGTTTATTTACTTTTACTGCTCTCTGTGATATGACGTGATGGGTGATAGATTACCCCTAGGTTAGGAACGATCTGGATGCTCACAGAATCTTATGCAGGTGGCCATGCTCGTGCAGGGCTAAATAAAAAGGGGGCAAATTAAAGATTTAAATTAATAATATTTTTTTTGCAGGTGCTTCAGAAAATGCTAAGCCCCCTTAAAATTAAAAGAGCATGGCCAAGTGTGACTGGTGAATTTAATGTGAATACTAATATATAACTGCTTGGGAATGATTTATTATAAACTGCTTAGGATAACCCTGCAGGTGTTTTAGATTTTTTTATCTGGGATGTAATGTAAATATAATCTGTTAAAGTCAAGCGTTGTGAAAGTGATTCAAAAGTGAAATATCACACCCAACTCGGAAGCCAAAGAGAAGAGAATGTCCCTTAGGGGAGTATTCTCTTCTATTTGGAAAGCCAAGTTAGGGTGGTTCTAATATCCAAAGAGAAAAGAAAATACCCCTTCGGGGATGAGTTTCTTTTCATTTGGATATCCAGGCCCGGTGAACCCAAGGAGCTCGTAGCGGATCCAAGGAGCTCGTAGAGAAAGAGAAGATGAAATGAGGAGACGAATAGAAGAAGATGAAGAAATGAAGATAAGAAGAAAAGTATATCCCATTTTGAAATCACTTGCGTCAGTCTTAAGATTAGAATCCGGGTTTATTGTCAGTGGTACCCGGCCACTTTACTTTTTCAGCAGACGCTGGGTTGTAAATAAACTGGACATTGGACATTATATTTTTGGATAATTTAATTTGAGTGTTTATATTGTTTGTGCAGTAGCTTTTTTTAGGACTCTTGCATGCCATATTTTGTTTTAGCCTGGATACGACTGGAGTGTTTTTTTGGTAAGGACCACGATAAAATATTTTTTACTTGAAATTTAAATAAAATTTTTAGGCTCACATAGTAACTCTAACGATCTAAGAAGTAAGCTCGGGACCGCCGAGAGTAGCATAAGCATATTATTACTTTCTCTTCCTTGTTAGGCACCTTCCCGCCTGCTGGTTCTGGCAGACCACCTGACTTATTAGGGTGCAGTTCTGTCAATGGGATGTTGTGCAATCTCTAGAAAAAAATTTATTTTCTAAGCCTAATTTTAAAACTGCTTCATAAATCATTTTATGCATTCGAGTTAATTAGCATGCATTGCATTAGATACAAATTAAAAGAGTCTAAAATTTTAATTGCATTATGCTCTCAGGCATTATTTACCCTACATAAGTAAAGGGGCCAATTAGGATTTATCTTAGATGTCGGCCCCGATTCCTCAAAACTTAAATAACGTCCCTACCCATCTTTCATAAGAGACTGGACACATGGATTTGAAGCGCCTAGGTGGTTAGCTGGCTCCCCAATCCAGGCCGGGGTAAGTCCAGATTTGCACGTCATTAGCTAGGTTCGGGTCACTACTCTGTAGTACCCAAATTAGATTTAGGTTCTGAGACATATTTTTAAATCTTAAGTCCTCACCCTCCGGGAATATAATCTCAAATTTCTAATAAAATATCAACTCAAACTTAAAAATTTCTCTCTTAAAATGTAAAGCCCAACATAGGGTAGACTGAGGTTGCTTCTGAGCTTCTCAGAATCTGACACCTCCTACTTTTCTTTCTTTGGCTCGTTAATAACTGTTCAATGTCGAGTTTTCTCCTTGAAAATTCCTACTTCTTTCCTTTCTTCTACTTTATAATCAAAGGGTAAGAAATCACTACTTTAATCGAGAGTTTTCTTAGGAGTACCCCTCCTAGGATGTAATTAACTATAGGGGTTTGCCCCTATAGGGATTTGAGAACCCCGGATTAAAGTAAACCTTGTTTTATTCTTATAAAATAAGGAAAAAATCTTTGGGAACGCAGACATAATTTTTCCCACCAAGGTTTTTCTGGCGACTCCGCTGGGGATCAATCTTCTCTCCATCTTTAGCAGTGATTCATACTTTTACATCGGTAGTATACTTATGCTCTGCATAGGTTGTAACTACCCTTCTTCCACCGGTTATTTTATTCATTTCATTCTTGGATAATTTGGCCGGTATCTAAAAATTTTGGTGGTCTTATTTTGGACCCCCGTCAAAATATCGACGGGAAGTTCTTTTAACGACTTTTTTGTTTAAATAATCAAGAAATAAATCCTATATGCTAATTCGAACGTTGTAGTTACATTTTCATTGTAGCTTGATGTTTGACTTAACATTGGGTCTAAATTCTTAAAGTGGAAATTAAAACACTAAATAATATTCATTTTTATCTCAATATTATGTATTGCAGTTATATTTCTATATAACTCAATATGTATGCAACGAAATAAGACTTGAATTATTTAGTTGGGTTAATTAAACTTTTGCAATTAAAATAATTTATTCAAGGACTAATTCAAAAATTTTCTTAAATTTTAGGAAAAATGACGGGTAAATTAATCTTTTTCCTGTCGGATAACATGAACCTGGCCTACAACCCTTTTGCTGACGATAGTGTAATCAAGTTTGGAAAAGGATTTGAGGATTTACAGTTGTCTGTCAGTGGACCTGAGTTCATTATTGTCCCATCCATTGAGATTGCAAATCAGAAGCCTGTTCTAGAATTCACTTTGGGATGTGGGTCTCAAACTGCCATTGTAGCCCTTAGGCCCTCAGTGTTTGCTAAAATAGAACAACCCAATCAGGATCAAAAACTCAAGTCAGTTGTCGTAGTAGACAGTGCTGTTCCTTTCAGTGCCCCTAGTTAGTTTGAAATGGGTTCCTCTTCTAACATGTCGACGATCATGACTAAAACTCAAAGGAGAAATAAGAATCGTCGTACAAAGAGAAGAATGGAAAAATTGGGATTGTCAAGTAAGAATGAACAAGCTCCTCCTACCTCTCCACATCTTAGTGGTAGTAGGTTCCATCTCCTTTCCGCTGTTGATGGAGAGGAAGATGTGAGGAAGATTGCCTGCTCAGCCCCTACTGCTGTTGAAAAGTCTGCCACTGAGCCTGTTAAAGATAAAGAAGTACATATTCGGAATATGGTAAGAGCAATAGTTCAAGAGTGTGCAGATAACAATTTCCAAACTAAGGAAGGGTTTTTGAGAAACATGAAAAGAATGATCAATAAAAGGATCAAAGAAGAAATCTCGAGTAAGAAGAATACTGGAACCCGGGTAGTGGGTCAGTCGAGGGCAAGAGATAGTAAAAGAAAATTCAAACCTGTTGCAATCTCTGCACTCACTGACGGATGCCCTAGGGAACCAAGAAGATCTCACAGAAAGACAGATAGTATTATTTTGACTGATGTGTCAGGAAAGTCCAAGAGTAATCAGCATGTTGCCCAGAAAACCAGCCGTCAGTTGTCCCCTTCTTCTACACTGCCACAGGGTCCTAGAAAGATTCAACGTTATTCTCATATCTATTCTTCTCCCCGGATAGATAGGCACCCCTCTACGGGTCCTTCTTCGTCTTCAGGATGTTGTTGGCTCCAACCGTTCTACATCAGGATAAGAAGACGAAGAAGGACCCGTAGAGGGGTGACTATCTATCCGGGGAGAAGAATGGATATGAGAATAACGTTGAATCTTTCTAGTACCCTTTGGCAGTGTAGAAGAAGGGGACAACTGACGGCTGGTTTTCTGGGCAACAAGCTGAATACTCTTGGACTTTCCTGACACATCAGTCAAAATAATACTATCTGTCTTTCTGTGATATCTTCTTGGTTCCCTAGGGTATCTGTCAGTGAGTGCAGAGATTGCAACAGGTTTGAATTTTCTTTTACTATCTCTTGCCCTCGACTGACCCACTACCCGGGTTCCAGTTTTCTTCTGACTCGAGATTTCTTCTTCGATCCTTTTATTGATCATTCTTTTCATGTTTCTCAAAAATCCTTCCTTAGTTTGGAAATGGTTATCTGCATACTCTTGGACTATTGCTCTTACCATATTCCGAATATGTAATTCTTTATCTTTAACAGGCTCAGTGACAGACTTTCCAACAACAGTAGGGGCTGAGCGGACAATCTTCCTCACCATCAGCAGCGGAGAGGAGATGGAACCTACTACCACTAAGATGTGGAGAGGTAGGAGGAGCTTGCTCATTCTTACTTGACAATCCCAATTTTTCCATTCTTCTCTTTGTACGACGATTCTTATTTCTCCTTTGAGTTTTAGTCATGATCGTCGACATGTTAAAAGAGGAACCCATTTCAAACTGACTAGGGGCACTGAAAGGAACAGCATTGTCTGCTACGACAACTGACTTGAGTTTTTGATCCTGATTGGGTTGTTCTATTCTAGCAAACACTGAGGGCCTAGGGGCTACAAGGGCAGTTTGAGACCCACATCCCAAAGTGAATTCTAGAGCAGGCTTCTGATTTGCAATCTCAGTGGATGGGACAATAGTGAACTCAGGTCCACTGACAGACAACTGCAAATCCTCAAATCTTTTTCCAAACTTGATTACACTACCGTCAACAAAAGGGTTGTAGGTCAGGTTCATGTTATCCGACAGGAAAAAGATTAATTTACCCGTCATTTTCCCTGAAATTTAAGAAAAATTTTGAATTAGTCATTGAATAAATTATTTTAATTGCAAAAGTTTAATTAACCCAACTAAATAATTCAAGTCTTATTTCGTTGCATACATATTGAGTTATATAGAAATATAACTGCAATATATAATATTGAGATAAGAATGAATATTATTTAGTGTTTTAATTTTCACTTTAAGAATTTGGACCCAGTGCTAAGTCAAACATCAAGCTACAATGAAAATGTAACTGCAACGTTCGAATTAGCACGTAGGATTTATTTTCTTGATTATTTAAACAAAAAGGTCATTAAAGGAACTTCCCGTCGATATTTTGACTGGGGTCCAAAATAAGATCTCCAAAATTTTTAGATACCTGCCAAATTATTCAAGAATGAAATGAATAAAATAACCGGTGGAAGAAGGGTAGTTACAACCTATGCAGAGCATAAGTATACTACCAATGTAAAAGTATGAATCACTGCTAAAGATGGAGAGAAGATTGATCCCCAGCGGAGTCGCCAGAAAAACCTTGGTGGAAAAAATTATGGCATCACGCAGATTTTGTGTTCTCCTATTTTGTAATCGAATACTGCATTAAGAATAAAGTACAGTCTCGGGAGACTGACACAATATTCTACAATAGATTCAATATCAAAATAGGGTTTTGGAAAATAATATTTCTATAGTCAAACACAATTTTACGAATAACATATCACCTCGAGAGATGAGCATGGAATTCTGTAGAATGTGTTTAAAAACAGAAATATAGTTTTGAAAAGTTCATCCATTTTTTTTATTTAGGTGTAATAAAGAGAATATTATATCATCTAAAAAAATGAACATAATCATTCTTCAAAAAACACCCAAAAGAAGGAATGAGTTTTACAAAAGTCATCATTTCTAAAATTGAATATAACAAATAGAATATTATATTATCTGAAAAGATGATAATAATATTCTACAGATATATTTAAAATTAGAAATGAGGTTTTTAAATATGTTTGCGTTCCCAAAATTTTTTTTCTTGTTTTATAAGAATAAAACAAGGTTTATTTTAATCTGGGGTTCTCAAATCCCTATAAGGGCAAGCCCCTATAGTTAATTACATCATAGGAGGGGTACTCCTAAGAAAACTCTCGATTAAAACAGTGATTTCTTACCCTTCGATTACAAAGTGGAAGACAAGGAAAGAAGTAGGAATTTTCAAGGAGAAAACTCAACATTGAACAGTTATTAACGAGTCAAAGGAAGAAAAGTAGGAGGTGCCGGATTCTGAGAAGCTCAGAGGCAACCTCAGTCTAGCTTATGTTGGGCTTTACATTTTAAGAGAGAAATTTCGTGTTTAAGTTGACATTTTATTAGAAATTTGGGATCATATTCCCAGAGGATGAGGACTTAAGATTTAAAAATCTGCCTCAGAACTTAAATATAATTTGGGTACTACAAAGTAGTGACCCGAACCTAACTAATGTAGTGCAAATCTGGACTTACCCCGGCCTGTATTGGGGAGCCAGCTAACCACCTAGGCGCTTTAAAACCATGTGTCCAGTCTCTTTATGAAAGATGGGTAGGGACGTTGTTTAAGTTTTGAAGAACCGGGACCGACATCTAAGACAGATCCTAATTAGCCCATTTACTTATGTAGGGTAAATGATGCCTGAGAGCGTAATGCAATTAAAATTTTAAACTCTTTTAATTTGTATCTAATGCAATGCATGCTGATTGACTCGAATGCAAAAAAAAATGATTATGAAGCAGTTTTAAAATTTGGCTTAGAAAATAAATTTTTCCTAGAGATTGCACAACATCCCGTTGACAGAACTGCACCCTAATATGCCAGGTGATCTGCCAAAACCCGCAGGCGGGGAGGTGCCTAATAAGGAAGAGAAAGTATTAATATGCATATGCTGACTCTCGGCGGACTCGAGCTTACTTCTTAGATTCGTTAGAGTTTCTATGTGAGCCTAAAAATTTTATTTTTAAATTTCAAGTAGAAAAAGTTTTATCGTGCCCTTGCAAAAAAAAAAAAAAAACTCCGATTCGTATCCAGGCTAAAACAAAACACGGCATGCAAGAGCCCTAAAAAAAAGCTACTGCACAAACAATGTAAACACTCAAATTAAATTATCCAAAAATATAATGTCCAATGTCCAGTTTATTTACAACCCAGGGTCTGCTGAAAATGTAAAGTGGCCGGGTACCACTGACAACAAATCCGGATTCTACTCCTAGAATTGACGCAAGTGATTTCAAAATGGGATATACTTTCTTCTTATCTTCATTTCTTCGTCTTCACTTCTTCGTCTTCTTTTCCTTTTGTCTTCTTTCCTTTACGAGCTCCTTGGGTCCGCTACGAGCTCCTTGGATCCGTCAGGCCTGGATATCCAAATGAAAAGAAACTCATCCCCAAAGGGGTATTTTCTTTTCTCTTTGGATATTAGAATCACCCTAACTTGGCTTTCCAAATAGAAGAGAATACTCCCCTAAGGGACATTCTTCTCTCTTTGGCTTCCGAGTTGGGTGTGATATCCCACTTTTAAATCACTTTCATAACGCTTGACTTTAACAGATTATATTTACATTTCATTTATATCCCAGAAAGAAAAAGAAAATCTAGACCACCTGCAGGGTTATCCTAAGCATTTATAATAAAATCATTCCCAAGCAGTTATATATTCACATTTAAATTCATCAGCCACACTTGGCCATGCTCTTTTAATTTTAAGGGGGCTTAGCATTTTTCTGAAGCACCTGTAGGAAATATTGTTAATTTAAATCTTTAATTTGCCCCCTTTAATTTAGCCCTATGCGAGCATGGCCACCTGCATAAGATTCTGTGAGCATCCAGATCGTTCCTAACCTAGGGGTAATCTATCGCCCATCACATCATATCACAGAGAGCAGTAAAAATAAATAAATACTCACATCAATCATACACAGCATGCAATGAAAACCGAGAAAGCCCATCACACAACAGTAAGAAAATAAACACCGGCCTAACCTAAAGCTAGAGTCGGTTGTCCTATCAAACAAATCTAAGTGTGTGCTGTAGGCTGTGTAGTTTGGATATACCCTAGATCAGTTATTGATTGAAGTTTTCTAGTTGATTGAATTTAGTTTTGTTGAAGGGGTCAAGGGATTTTTAGTTCAGATTTAGGTTTTAGTGTTTTTATTGTTTTGAAGTTTGTTTTAGATTGAATTTTGATTGTTAAAGTTGATTAATATGATTGGTTCTTTAGTGTATTTGAATTAACCATTTTTATTTAGATTATTTAATTAATGATTTATTAAACGTTTTAATGTTTTGTTAATTTTAAATCATTTATTGAAATTTTAATTGACTTATTCAAGTGTTAATATTTTATTAAAATTTTAATGATTTTATTTGATTTGTTAACGACTTATTAGATTTTATATATTGTTATTATTGTTATTTCATTGATTAGAATTTATTAACCTTTCTTTACAATTTCAAATTATTTTAGTTATAGGTTTATGACTTTAATATTTTATCAAATCATGTTAATTATATTTGTTATTTCGATATTCAATTACATATAAATTTTATTTTATTTTATTTTATTTTCTTTTCTTTTTTAATTTAAGGGTTGATTTATCTTTATTAAACAAATATGTATTATTTATCGTTTTATGAGTTTGGGTTTATATTAGTTGAAGTTATTATTTGATTTGTTTATCTATGGTTATGTAATTTTCGTGCTTTTTTTTATCTGAATTCTCATTATTATATTTGAAATTTTCATTAATTGATTATTTAAATTTAATTAGACTTGATTAAGGTTATGTTAATAACATACACTAATTCTAAGGGGAATGTCACTAAATTTTCTATATTCTGTATTTCTACCCTAAAGTGTGCATGGATCGTAAGTCTAAATTTTTTAAGACTCAGTCCTTAATTTTTGTCCTTAAATGTCACTAAAGTTGTATGGGATGAAAAAGATTGTTATCACTAACCCTTAGGACATTACGCACGTGTACAGAGGTTCAAGGATCTAATAATAAAAATAAAATAATCCTAATAAAATTAAAGTTGCTACAGGGACCTAAAGGGGAGGAGTTCGCACAAATCACACCACGGCTTTCTAAGGGCTTTCTAAGTTTTAAGAAAACTTACAACACCGGGAGCTATGACCCGGTGGTTCCGCCCGTAGCACCTCTACCCGGTTGGATAAAGGCGACTGACGCCATTGGTACATTTCCTTTAGCTCACTTGATCGATATCGTTCATTACAGTTCATGCAGATAAAAAGAATAAAAATAGGGAAGGATTAGAAGCACATTTAATAATTAATAATGAAATGATTAAAATTACTAAAAATAAAAACATACCTTTCTTCGGGCTTGAAGACTGGCACAAGCTGTCTACCTTTTAAACTGTTCCCTTTTGGAAGCATACTATTTATTTTTTCAACATTTACCTCGAGGCACAAGAAGGGAGAAGTAGAATAAAGAGAAAGAGAGGGGTAGAGAGAGAGAAAGAGGGGCATTACTTCCTTTGATTTCATTCCTAATAGACACCCAACAAACTCATGTCCTCCACACCCACACCTTAATCTTTCAAAATCTACAAACTTTCCCACACACTTTCCACAAAAGCATTTCACACTTATATATGTCACCCTTTAAAAACATACACATATCACTTTATCTTACACATCATTCCACTTTCCAAATGATATACACACACATCCCTTACTTTTCACATACACAATTTCCACCTTTCCAAAACTTACACAAGTTCCACTTTTACACACAATTGCAAATCATTTTTTTTTACCAAGCCAAACACTTTACTTTTCACTCTTTCATATATTTTATCCATAAACACATACATTTTCAAACTTACCCACATCTTAATCTGCACACTTTCCAACACACAAAAAGAGCACTTTACTTTTTAACACTTACACCTTTCAAAACCGGACACTTTACTTTTTTTGACCTTCTCACATGATACCTTTCCAACATCCAGTTTTACTTTTTAACCTTCCAAAATCACAAATGAACATTTCAATACACACACCTATTGAAACATTTTACCTTTCAAAGCCCCATAATTCTCACTTCATCTTTCTTGTATGACACCTTTGAAAACATACACTCTTCATTCTCCAACAATCACACTTCACTTTACCATTCACATACACCCGTCACTTCACCTTTCCAAAAACCACACTTTTCTCCATTCAAAGTTCATATATTTCACTACTCAGCATGCACTCTTTTCGAAACAATTTATCTTTCAAAATCACCCACTTCATTTAAGCAAGCAAATGCAAATTTCATTTTTCCAACCCTTTCCTTTTCCCAAACCATAACAAGAAAACATTCATGATACAAGGGGAAAGGAAGAACTACTAAACTTCAAATTGAACCCAACTTGCGACGATAAACTTTCAAATTATTTATTTATTCCAAATCAACACTTATGCCAAATGATACATAAGAAAAGAAAGGAAGACTATGGCAATTTCAATCCCTTTCAACAATTCAAGAAACCTCCCAACGACATACAGCCATACTTTCTTAAAGATTAATCAAATCTCTCCTGCAAACATTCTCCAATTCTCACATAAATGATATTAACAAGATATCGTATGCTTGAAGAAGAGACTTAACCATGCATGTAACCCATCCAACTATACCATCCGATAAGCTATGCATAAATATAGGAAATCTTCATCTCTTTGCCTTCTCATGTATTGCTTTACTTAAGATTTAACCAAGATTTAGAATAAAGCAATGCAAGAATCCTTTAACCTTTCAACAAATGGATAAAAGAAAATAACTCATATAAATTTTTTTTTTAAATAAAGAGGCTAAAAAAAAAATGATTGCTTACAAATTTTTGAAGAGAGAGAATCCATAACGTCCTCTAATTCTAATGTGTGTGTATATATATGGCAATAACCACTAATTCTCTCAGATTTTGCAAAGAAGGAACCAGAAAGTGTAACCATTCAAAATAAAATAGGTGTAGTCACTCGCCCTCGAAGGTAATAACATGTTTATATCTATATACACATTCCAACAAGCCTCCACACTTAGATCTCCCTTCAAACGTGAACTGAAATCTTTCTTCCATGATTTAAATTTTACAAAAGGAAGTAACGAAGCTAATTTTGAATTCGTCAATTATATTTCCTAAAAAAAAAAATTCACACTGAATTTCATTTAACTTCATGAGAAATAGTTAAATGAACATGACTCCAACATTGTTTTTAGAAAATAAAGACATATATAGATCATATCGTTTATCCATCTTCAAGAAGTTGAACAAAACTCTTTAGCAAATATCTTTCAAATCCCCTTTTGGAGCAAAAAAAAAAAAAACAATGCACATACATTCATGTTTGCCACAAATATTGTATCAAGAAGCAAACCCTCCTCAGATAAGAATTCTTCTTGATTTGTTAGATAAGACTAATCAAGGAACTATGAGGAGATGACGAAGATTTGGGAGAAGAAGAAGATGTAGTGAGATTGGAGGAAAAGGATCAAGAGCAAGATGGGAAGAAACAAGATGAGAATACCGGATTAGATCCCTCAGGCGAAATCTCACGCTCATCTCTTCCGAACTTATGCATTCAATTTCTCAAGAATGAAAAGAAAACTCAACACATTTTTCATCTCAAGAGAAGAAAAGATTGATGCCAAAAGGAAGAAGGTTTTACCAATAGCAAGAGGAGGCCGGCTAGGGCTGCTGTTGACGTGAGCAAGGGGCGGACAGACTGGGGCGGCGTCGACTAGGGCTGATGATCGATCTTCCTTAGGCGCACGAACAAGAGGCAACGGGAGGGATTTTCGCTTGGGTTGTGCGAACGGCTGGGAGGAGGAGATGGGGGCCTGGGTCGTTTCACAAATGAGAGGGTCAGCTTAGGGATTCTTCCGCCTGGAGCTTGCGAACAGAGAGGGATCGGAGGCTGGGGCGGTTCTTGCGAATGGGGAGAAGTAACGAGGGAGGAGGCAGTTTCGTCCGAAGGAATAGGGGGAGTGGGGCTCGGTTCAGCCGCCTCTAACCGCACCTAGAACCACTTCTCAATTCAAATCAACGGATAAGATCGATTCAAGGTTTAAAGAATCAACGGATAAGATCGATTCAAGGTTTAAAGAGGGGTTTAAGAGTTGATTTGATTAAAATGGAGTTGAACCAGATTTTATTAGATGCAGATTTGAGACTTAAATTATTCGAGTGGATTTGATCTAAACGAAGTCACCGACGTTTAAATTAAACTTGAATCGAATCTATTTAACTTGATATTGCATCGATTTAGATTGACATGCTTTGATCAATCGATTTGACTTTAATCATTTCGAGACGAGTTAGTTTAATTCAAATCATGTTTAAAATGAGTGATTTCAATTGGATTGATGTTGATTTTAAACCAATTAGATTCGATTAAAGTTGAATTTAATAATTTTGATCTTTATCGATTTCAAATGGTTTTAAATTGATTTGGGTCGAGTTATCAAGTCGAGTCGACGCTACACCACTAGGTATCCACCTAAAGGGATCTTAAGGATGACATCTACACTAGGCTACGAGGACCTAGGTGCTAGAGATTGATCCCGGGGAAATTGACCTCGAATAATGAGGTCAACAAATTTGAGATTTGTTGATTGATATGATAATATAGCTGGGTTGACAATTAAAGTTTCACCTGCTTTGAGCAATGATTGTAAAGCTGCTAAGTTTATTCCTTCTTCTAGCAAGAATGTTGAAACTGATGTACACATTGATGATCCTTTGATGAATGAAAAAGTGGAACTCCCTTTTGATTGGTATCCTTATGATGTTAAAAATTTAATTGAGCAAGGTCTAACCCCATCTACTTGGACTAAACGTCAAACTCAGTCCTTTGAAAATCTTTGGAATACTGAATACTATAAACCAAAGTCAAGGGCAGGATTGGGCTTTAGTACTGTTTGTCCATTTGATGATGATGATTACTGCTTGGTGATAACTAACAATCTAGGATCTGATCGTCTCTTTATGAAGGACATTGAAATTCTAAATGAATTTTGTCTAGAAACTTCAGATGATTCGGATGACTTTCAAGTTAAAGAGACACCTCCCGAACTTGAGGAGGAAATCCAATCAACTGTTGATGAATTGAAAGAAATCAACCTTGGTAATGAAGAAAATCCACGTCCGACGTTCATAAGTGCCTTATTGAACGAGGACGAGTCAACTAATTTAGTCAAGTTGCTTTCAGAGTTTAAGGATTGCTTCGCTTGGAGCTATGACGAGATGTCTGGATTATCTCCAAAAATAGCAGTCCATAAACTTGAAATTCAACCTGACATGATCCCTATCAAGCAAGCCCCACGACGCATGCGCTTAGAAATTGAACAACAAGTGGTGACTGAAGTTAAAAAATTGATCGATGCAGGCTTTATTCGAGAGGAAAAATATCCCTTTTGGTTGGCTAGCATCGTCCCAGTAAAAAAAAAAGAATGGTCAAATTCGCGTATGCATCGATTATAGGGATCTGAATAACGCTTGTCCAAAAGATGAGTTCCTGTGCCTATACCGGAACTCATGGTAGACATCGCCTCTGAGCATACAATTTTTTCTTTTATGGATGGTTCATCTGGATAAAACCAAATCAAGATGACTCCTGAAGATGAAAAATTCACTGCCTTCAGAACACCTATAGAGGTCTTCTGTTACAAAGTCATGCCCTTTGGACTTAAGAACGCTGGTGTAACCTACCAGCGAGCTATGACCCGAATCTTTGATAATCTAATACACCAATAGGTGGAATGTTATATCGATGATTTGATAGTCAAGAGTTGTCAAAGGGAAGACCACCTTCATGATCTGAGAATCATTTTTGAAAGGTTACGCCGCTATAATCTAAAGATGAACCCTTTGAAATGTGCTTTCGAAGTTACTTCAGGAAAATTCTTAGGATTCGTAGTGATACACCGAGGCATAGAAATTGATCCTTCCAAAATAAAAGCCATCTTAGATATGCCACCTCTTAGAAGCCTTACCCAATTAAGATCCTTTCAAGGTAGGTTGGCATATCTACGAAGATTCATTTCTAACTTGTCTGGTAGGTGTCAACCATTTACTGTTTTGTGCAAGAAAGATGCCCGATTTCATTGGGATGAAAAGTGTCAAAATGCCTTCGAAAGCATAAAGTAGTATTTGTTAACACCACCGGTTCTAGCAGCACCTATCCCTGGAAAACCCTTAATACTTTACATTGTAGCTTTGGGCAATTCTCTTGGTGCCTTGTTAGCCCAAAATAATGAGGAATGAAAAGAGAACGCACTTTACTACTTGAGTAGACGACTTCTGCCAACTGAAGCTAATTATCCGCCTATTGAGAAACACTGTTTAGCTTTGATTTTTTGCTGCCAAAAAATTAAGGCATTACATGTTAGCTCATAAAATCAATCTCATTTCTAGAGTCAATCCACTCCAATACCTGATGACTCGTCCAACGTTGTCAGGACGTTTAGCGAAGTGGTCAATGTTTCTACTCTAATTTGATATCACGTTTATACCATTATGTGCTATCAAAGGTCAAGCCGTGGCTGACTTCTTAGCAGTACACTCGATCCCTGCTGAGTCCCCTCTGAATGGCGATCTCCCTGATGAACAAATTATGAGTTTAGAGGAGCAGGAAGGAAATACTTGGGAATTATATTTTGATGGTGCCGCATCTTCACAAAAGATAGGGGAACCTCAGGAGGTAATCCCAGGGAAAGCCGGTATCGGGTTGGTTTTCATAACCCCTGAAAAGGGATTGTTGTGTTATTTTTATCATTTATTAGAGCCTTGCACTAATAACGAGGCCGAATACGAAGCTCTAATAACTGAATTAGAATTAGTAATATCAATGAAAATCAGAGAAATCAAGATCTTTGGAGATTCACAACTTATCATCAATCAAGTTGCTGGTATTTACAAAGTATTGAAACTTAAACTTCTTCCGTACCATCAGTACACTATGAAACTTCTCGAGCAGATTCCAAGTGTAACTTTATATAAGATACCTCGTGGAAGAAATTCTATGGCGAATGCCCTTGCAAAGCTCGCAAAGGAATTAGCTTGTATAGAGGAAGAATCAATTTCTATAGAAGTTCAAGGTCGTAAGATCTTGTCTCCTATAGACTTGGAATATATCAATAAAAAGTTTCCTTCTGAGGGTGAGATTGTTCTTACCATTGATGATGAGACGGTTGACTGGAGACAACCTTTCATTGACTATTTGTAGGAAAGCAAACTCCCTCGAGAGAAATCTGCCGTAGATCAAATTAAGAGAAGGGCTCTTTCTTACACACTAATAAATAGCATTTTGTAACGCCGGTCTTTCAATCAATTGTGGCTATGTTGTCTCAGTAAACAAGAAGCTCAAATGATCGTGATCGAGGTACATGCCGGATTGTGTGGTGCCTACCAATCTGGCCTCAAAATGAAGATGAAAATTAAAAGACTGGGATATTATTGGCCCTCAATGATTGACGACTGTATGTCTATCGCACGTCGTTGTCATCAGTGCCAAGTACATGGTGTAGTCCTACACCAACCTCCTAATGTCCTGCATCCAACGATTGCTTCATGGCCTTTTGAAAGCTGGGGCACGGACATCATCGGCCCTATTGATCCTCCCTCTTCTAAGGGTCATCGGTTCATTCTAGCAGCAACAGATTACTTCTCAAAATGGGCGGAGGGTGTTTCACTGCGAGAAGTCAAAACTCATAATGTGCTCCAGTTCTTCTGAGACTATATTGTATATCGATTCCTCGTCGAATTATATTCGATAATGGTCCTTCTTTCAAGAGTACCAAAATGAACAATTTCGCTAAACGTTATAATATTGATTGGAGGTACTCCACAAGCTATTACCCACAGGCGAATGGATTGGCGGAGACCTTCAATAAGACGTTAGTAGGAATTTTAAAGAAAATTTTAGAAGACAATGAGCGACAGTGGCACGAAAAGTTGGGTGAGGCTTTGTGGGCTTACCGAACCACATGTAAAACCCCGACTCAGTCTACACCGTTTGCTTTAGTCTTTGGGGCTGAGGCTGTTCTCCCTTTGGAGGTACAGCTTCCCTCTCTAAGAGTTGCAATTAACAATCATATCACATCTGAACAGAATGCCTGACTTCGACTAGAAGAACTCGAAGGTTTAGAAGAGAAGCGGTTGCAGGCTCAACAGAACCTCGAGTTATATAAATCCCGTATGGCTCAAGCACATGATAAATTGGTCCGTCCTAGAACCTTTCGAGTAGGAGAGCTTGTGTTGGTCCTGCGTAGACCTATCCTGACTCATCGAAGGTTCGGGGGTAAATTTGAGCCTACATGGGAGGGTCCTTTTGTGGTGGAGAAAGTCTACCAAGGAGGATCTTACCAATTAGCGGATTGTAAGGGTGATCGTCCCATGTTGCTCATCAATGGACGGTATCTTAAGAAATACTATGTGTAATGATGTTATGAAGATTTGCAATAAAATTACAAATTTCTCAATAAACACATTGTTCTCAAGTTCACGAATGTGACATGTATTGGGTCCAAGAAAATTTGTGTATTTCTTTTTGAAAATCAAAATGTTGCAAGATCTGAAGTGATTGAGAGGTCTATAATGTTATTATAAAAATCTCCTTTTGTTTTCTTCGCACAGGATGATTCGATATAAAATCGTAATCCCCAGTGGAATATTTGTAAGTTATAAAGATCATTTATAGTGGGGAAGAAAATAAATTTTCAATCCAGAAATTTCAAGACTATCATTCATCCGAATGTTTTCTCTTCCCTTCTAGAAAGTGGCATATACAAAAGCTTTTGATGTCTAGTAATTGTTAATGCCATTGTGATGAAGGGAAAAGATAAAAAATCTTAAAGAAATCAAGTATTCATTAAAATGTTCGAAATATCTTAAATTTGTCTTTAGGTATGAGTCCTCCTATGGCATCCTATTGACATCCTTGAAGTTAGAAGTAAGCATTTCGTCCTGAAGAGAAGTATAAGCATCCCCAGCGGCATCTTCTCTTCGTTAAATTCTAAATCTTAAATCTGTCTTTAGGTATGAGTCCTCCTACGGCATCCTATTGACATCCTTGAAGTTAGGAGTAAGCATCCCTAGTAGCATCCTAATCTTCGTCTTGAAGAGAAGTATAAGCATCCCCAGCGGCATCTTCTCTTCATTAAATTCTAAATCTTAAATCCGTCTTTAGGTATGAGTCCTCCTATGGCATCCTATTGACATCCTTGAAGTTAGGAGTAAGCATCCCTAGTGGCATCCTGATCTTCGTCCCGAAGTAAAGTATAAGCATCCCCAACGACATCTTCTCTTCATTAAATTCTAAATCGTAAATCCATCTTTAGGTTTGAGTCCTCCTACGACATCCTATTGACATCCTTGAAGTTAGGAGTAAGCATCCCTAGTGGCATCCTGATCTTCGTCCCGAAGTGAAGTATAAGTATCCCCAGCGGCATCTTCTCTTCGTTAAATTCTAAATCTTAAATCCGTCTTTAGGTATGAGTCCTCCTACGGCATCATATTGACATCTTTGAGGTTAGGAGTAAGCATCCCTAGTGGCATCCTGATCTTCGTCCCATAGTAAAGTATAAGCATCCCCAGCGGCATCTTCTCTTCGTTAAATTCTAAATCTTAAATCCGTCTTTAGGTATGAGTCCTCCTACGACATCCTATTGACATCTTTGAGGTTAGGAGTAAGCATCCCTAGTGGCATCCTGATCTTCGTCCCGAAGTGAAGTATAAGAATCCCTAGCGGCATCTTCTCTTCATCAAATTTTTTTTAAAAGCCCAAACCCTCTAATTTTAGTGGTAGACCTTCACGCAGGTTTCCTCTTCCTTAGAAGACACCCTCTAGTTTCTTGAGCTAGGTATTAGCCCCCACACTTAAGCATTCTTCCTCTTGAACTAGAAAGAAAATTCTAATCTGATCAAATTTAGATTCAAATCAAAATCGCATCAACTCTTACATTTCTATCAGACTACATTCAAATCACTACCTTCAAATTTTACATATCTTGACTTTACTAAATGATAATAATCTCATTAGTTATCATTTTTGCTAAAGCCATCATTGTCATCATAAATTTTAAAATGAATCAATCAATCAACTCGAATCTCTATAAACTTTTCATTCTGATTATCTATCGAAGCTAAAAATCCCTTCAATTCACATACTCAAACTTTCAATTTCAATTTTGGATCTAATTGATCGTTTCGGTCAACACCAATACCCACGATAAACTTTGGCAAGTTTATCATGCCTATTGGGGGTCCATTTGTTGACCTCATTATTCGAGGTCAATTTCTCCGGATTCAATCTTTAGTCTTAGGTCTTCGCAGCCTAGTGTAGATGCCACCTTCAGGATCCTCTCAGGTGGGCACCCACCGACGTAGTGTTGACTCAACCTCTTAATTTGACCTAAATCGTCTCGTTGGTCACCGTTAAATTTCCAGTCAAGTTTAAATTTGAGCTAATTGGAATCAATTCAATCGCACAAATTTGATTCGACAATGTCAGATCTAAGTTGACTCGATTCGAGTCTGATTTGAACCTGACGTCGTCACTGATCATTAAATTGAGTCAATTGAGCCCAATTTAATTAAAATAATTTTGATTGATAATCAAATAAATTTATTTGAGCTTGGTCGAGTCATTTTTGACTTGAGAGCAAAATTATTAAAATTAATTTGATTATCAATTAGATAAATTTAAATGAATGAAATCAAGCCGATTCAACTCGAATCGAACTCAATGTATGGTTCGTCAGTTTCAATCGACTCAATTTAACATAGCCTAATTCAATTTCGATCAAATTGATATATCATTCAGCTCAAATCAACTCGACCAATCAAATCCCAAATTCGCATCTAATAAAATCTGATTTAATTTTTTAATCCAATCAAAATCAGCTCATAGATCCTGCCCTAAAACAAACCATTGATTTGAATCAACAAAAGAAAAGGTAGGGTGGTAATTTTAAAGTCATTTGGGCCAGTACAACCTCCCCCATGATCCCTCTCTCCAAGCAGTTCACAAAAACCGCCCCTCCTCATTCGGACAAAACTCCCAGACGCTCTCATTCGCACAGACAGAACGAAGCCCCTCCATCTCCCACTCTCTCTCGCGTGAGAAGCCCCAGGCCGAACCCCACTCTCACGATCTCCTCTCCTCCCAGTTCGCAAGAAACGAAGCCCAGGAGACCGTCGCCCCTCTGCATTTCGCGAAATCCCCCAGGCCCCGATCTCTCTCTCTCTCGCGTGAAAACTACCCAGGGAAACTCCCCCGTCGCTTGCCCCAGCCGTCGGCTTGTTTGATCTAGGTATATTTTTCGTTGCATCTTCTCCTTCCTCATCTTTTTTTATTTATTTATTTTTAAAATCACATTTATATCATCCTCTTTTGATTCTTGATGGAATGAAAAGAAAAATGTGCCTTGATTATTTTCTGCAAGGAAGATCAGAGAAATGTATTTCATTTTCCTTTTAATCCGGAAACAAAATTTAGATCTCCTAGGATCAGATTTCTGTTAGATTTTGTAAGAGCATGTGGATCATCTCCTTTTAACCTAGATGTTGTATTCTTAAGTGGTTTTGAGTTGTATTTTTTTTTGCGGCAAAGAATAATGAGAAACGAAATGCTAAATTCTTGTTAATAGTTTGGTTGGTCCTTACAAAATCTGAGAGGATTTCTTGAGTCATTTGTTTAAGCTTCACTAGTGGTTAGTTCTCATAATCAGTTAGTAAGTGTTTTGTTCTTTTTTTCTTCTCTTTAATGAGATCCTGACAGTGAAATGAAGCAAGTTATTATGGTCTCTTTATATTATATAATTGCCATTCTCCCCTCAAAGTGATCAAATGGCTTTATGTCAATAGCTATATGCATATGTTCTTGAGTTCGCAAAGTTGTTGGAAAGATCATATGCTTTATGTTGAAGAAACCATCATAGTTTTCTTCTTTTTCACTTATGAGTATGCATAAGTCTCTTATAAAGTGTCTTGGGGAGGTGTTGGGGAATAATCATGTGCTTCAAACATGAATGTGGCATAGATTCGAAAATGATTTTGCTTTGCGTTCATTGGAAAGTTGGATTTTGGAAAGAATAAAGCCTGCATCTTTTTGGAAGTTTTGGGGAGTTTGTGGGTAGTTGAACTTGAGTATCTTTTGAAAAGTGAAGGGTGGTTGTGAATGGCAAAGCAAAGCTTGATTTTTGGAAAATAAAAAGTGTTTCGTTGTGGAAAGATGAATTGTATGTGTGAATAAAGCAAAGTGAAAGTGTACGTTGAAAGGGAGTTGTATGTTTTGGGGAAATGTGTTAAAAGTGGGACTTGCGTGTGGGTTTTGAAAGGTTGGAAATTTGTTGGAGGATGTTCATGTGTCTTTTGGTTTCAATGCAATGGTATTTGTGCTGTTAGAACAGTTTCTTGAAATATGGAAATATGAGTAATGGCTTGAGGTATTTTGTGAAGGTTGAAAGAGAGAAGATGAAAATTGTGTGTGTTTTGGAATGGTGGAATTGTGTATGTGAGAAGCAAGGTGTGTGTTTGTGGGTGTTTTGAGAAGTGGAAAAGTGTGTGTTTTGTGAAAAGTGAAAGTGTTGGCATTGAAAAGAGAAGTGTTTTGAAAAGTGTTTGTGTGGGAAATTGAAATGTTTTTGAAAATTGCCTATGTCAAAAGTGAAATGTGCTTGTTGGAGAGGTTTTGTGCGAGAAAGGTAAAAAGTAAAGTGTTTGATTTTTTTTTTAAAGATAAAGTGACGCGTGTGTGTGTGCGTGTGTGTGTGTGTGTTTGAAAATAGAATTGTTGAGTTTGTATACTTTGAGAGTTAGGAAATGTAAATGGAGGAAAGTGGAAGTGTATGTTTTGAAGGGTTTTGTGTGGGAAGTGTGGAAAAATAAAGTGTATGATTTACTAAGAAATGTGTATGTTGGAAAACAAAGAGTGGTGAAAATGTATTTATTTTAAAAGTGGAATGTGTAGAAAGGGCAAAAGTGAAAGGTTGAGGTGTTTAAGAGAGATGAGGTGTTTGTGTTAGAGAATAATTGGTTTGGATAAAGGTTGAAAAGTAATGCCTCTCTTTCTCTCTCTCTACCCCTCTTCTTCTTCTACTACTCCCTTCTTGTGCCTCGAGGTGAATGTTGGAAAAATAAATAATATGCTTTCAAAAGAGAACAGTTTAAAAGGTAGACAGCTTGTGCCGGTCTTCAAGCCCGAAGAAAGGAATAGTACCGGTCGAGCAAACAAAATGATAAGGGACAAAGGCGTCAGTCGTCTCTATCCAACCGGGTAGAGGTGCTACAGGCGAAATCCACCGGGTCATAGCCCTCGGTGTTGTAAGTTTCCTTAAAACTTAGAAAGCCCTTAGGAGGCCGTGGTGTGTTTTGTGCGAACTCCTCCCCTCTAGGTCCCTGTAGCAACTTCAATTTTATCAGGGTTACTTTATTTTTATTTTAGATCCTTAAACCCCTTTACACATGCGCAATGTCCTGAGGGTTAGTAATAACAAATTTTTTTATCCTATACAACATTAGTGACATTTAAGGACAAAAATTAAAGACTGAGTCTTAGAGAACTTAGACTTAGGTTGCATGCACATTTTAGGATAGAAACACAGAACATAGAAAACTTAGTGACATTACCCTTAGGATTTGTGTATGTTATTAATACAACCTTAATCAAGTCTAATTAAATTTAAATAATCAATTAATGAAAATTTTAAAATATACTAGAGATATTTCAGATAAAAATATACGAAAATCACACAACCTTTAATAATCAAATCAAATAATAGTTTCAACCAATATAAACCAAACTTATAAAACGATAAATAACATATATTTGTTTAATAAAAATAAATCAACTCTTAAATTGAAAATAAAATTTATATGTAATTGAACATCAAAATCACGAATAGAATTAACATGCTTTGATAAGATATTAAAGTCATAAACCTATAACCAAAATAATTTGAAATTGTAAAGAAAGGTTAATAAATTTTAATCAATGAAATAACAATAATAACAATAAATCTAGAATCTAATAAATCATTAACAAATTAAATAAAATCATTAAAATTTTAACAAAATATTAACATTTGAATAAGTCAATTAAAATTTCAATAAATAATTTAAAATTAACAAAACATTAAAGCTTTTAATAAATTATTAAAAATTTTAATAAATCATTAATTAAATAATCTAAATGGTTGATTAAAATACATTAAAGAACCAATCATATTAACCAACTTTAATAATTAAATTTCAACTTAAAATGAACTTCAAAATAATAAAAACACTAAAACTTAAATCTAAACATAAAAACCCCCTCTGACCTTTCAACAAACTAAACTCCATCAACTAGAAAAATTCAATCAATAACTGATCTAGGATATACCCAAACCTCCTAGCCTACCGCACACACTTAGATTTGTTTGCTAGGACAATTGGCTCTAGCTTTAGGTTAGGCCGGTGTTTACTTTCTTGCTGCTGTGTGACGGGATTTCTCGTGGTTTTCATTGCATGCTGTGAGTGTTTATTTACTTTTACTGCTCTCTGTGATATGACGTGATGGGCGATAGATTACCCCTAGGTTAGAAACGATTTGGATGCTCACAGAATCTTATGCAGGTGGCCATGCTCGTGCGGGGCTAAATAAAAAGGGGGCAAATTAAAGATTTAAATTAATAATATTTTTTTTGCAGGTGCTTCAGAAAATGCTAAACCCCCTTAAAATTAAAAGAGCATGGCCAAGTGTAACTGGTGAATTTAATGTGAATACTAATATATAACTGCTTGGGAATGATTTATTATAAACTGCTTAAGATAACCCTGTAGGTGTTTTAGATTTTTTTTATTTGGGATGTAATGTAAATATAATCTGTTAAATTCAAGCGTTGTGAAAATGATTCAAAAGTTGGATATCACACCCAACTCGGATGCTAAAGAGAAGAGAATGTCCCTTAGGGGAGTATTCTCTTCTATTTAGAAAGCTAAGTTAGGGTGATTCTAATATCCAAAGAGAAAAGAAAATACCCCTTTGGGGATGAGTTTCTTTTCATTTGGATATCCAGGCTCGGCAAACCCAAGGAGCTCGTAGAGAAAGAGAAGATGAAATGAGGAGACGAATAGAAGAAGACGAAGAAATGAAGATAAGAAGAAAAGTATATCCCATTTTGAAATCACTTGCGTCAGTCTTAAGATTAGAATCTGGGTTTGTTGTTAGTGGTACCCGGCCACTTTACTTTTTCAACAGACCCTGGGTTGTAAATAAACTGGACATTGGACATTATATTTTTGGATAATTTAATTTGAGTGTTTATATTGTTTGTGCAGTAGCTTTTTTTAGGACTCTTGCATGCCGTATTTTGTTTTAGCCTAGATACGACTGGAGTGCTTTTTTGGTAAGGACCACGATAAAATATTTTCTACTTGAAATTTAAATAAAATTTTTAGGCTCACATAGTAACTCTAACGATCTAAGAAGTAAGCTCGAGACCGCCGAGAGTCAGCATAAGCATATTATTACTTTCTCTTCCTTGTTAGGCACCTCCCTGCCTGTGGGTTCTGACAGACCACCTGACCTATTAGGGTGCAGTTCTGTCAAGGCGATGTTGTGCAATTTCTAGGAAAACATTTATTTTCTAAGCCTAATTTTAAAACTGCTTCATAAATCATTTTATGCATTCGAGTCAATTAGCATGCATTGCATTAGATACAAATTAAAAGAGTCTAAAATTTTAATTGCATTATGCTCTCAGGCATCATTTACCCTACATAAGTAAAGGGGCCAATTAGAATTTGTCTTAGATGTCGGCCCCGAATCCTCAAAATTTAAATAACGTCCATACCCATCTTTCATAATAGACTGGACACATGGATTTGAAGCGCCTAAGTGGTTAGCTGGCTCCCCAATCCAGGTCGGGGTAAGTCTAGATTTGTACTTCATTAGCTAGGTTCGGGTCACTACTCTGTAGTCCCTAAATTAGATTTAGGTTCTGAGGCAGATTTTTAAATCTTAAGTCCTCACCCTCCTGGAATATAATCCCAAATTTCTAATAAAATGTCAACTCAAACCTAAAAATTTCTCTCTTAAAATGTAAAGCCCAACATAGGGTAGACTGAGGTTGCCTTTGAGCTTCTCAGAATCCGGCACCTCCTACTTTTCTTCCTTTGGCTCGTTAATAACTGTTCAATGTTGAGTTTTCTCCTTGAAATTCCTACTTCTTTCCTTGTCTTCTACTTTGTAATCAAAGGGTACGAAATCACTGCTTTAATCGAGAGTTTTTTTAGGAGTACCCCTCTTAAGATGTAATTAACTATAGGGGCTTGCCCCTATAGGGATTTGAGAACCCCAGATTAAAATAAACATTGTTTTATTCTTATAAAACAAGAGAAAAATCTTTGAAAACGCAGACATTTTTTAAGAAAATCTCATTTCTAATTTTAAATATATTTGTAGAATATTATTATTATCTTTCCAGGTAATATAATATTCTATTTGTTATATTCAATTTTAGAAATGATGACTTTTGTAAAACTCATTCCTTCTTTTGGGTGTTTTTTTTGAAGAATGTTATGTTCGTCTTTTTAGATGATATAATATTCTCTTTATTACACCTAAATAAAGGAATGGATGAACTTTTCAAAACTATATTTCTGTTTTTTTTAAACACATTCTACAGAATTTCATGTTCATCTCTTGAGATGGTATGTTATTCATAGAATTGTGTTTGATTATAGAAATATCATTTTCTAAAACCCTATTTTGATATTGAATCCATTGTAGAATATTGTGTCAGTCTCCTGAGACTGTACTTTATTGTTAATGCAGTATTCGATTACAAAATAGGAGAATACAAAATCTGCGTGGCTACATATTTTTTTTCCCACCAATAAGTGCAATGCAAGAAGAGTTACGATGAATATGAGCTCCTGTAAATCACTGTGAAAGACCCATCATACATTCAACATATCATATATGGGCAAATACAAAAGAAAACTGTAGCAAGTACGAGCTTACCAATGGAATGTTGCATTCAAACGACGATCGCCCGCACAACTGAACAACGTCAAATATTTCAAAAATGCCCCGCACATGCACTGCAATATGTATACACATAGGTACACAAAAGGGGCAAGTGCAATTAAAAATTCCGCATGGGCCCCAGCGAGCGTGTTATGGGTACACACGTGACGTTTAGGGATGCTACGCAGATTAATAAATGAACTTCAGTTCGAGCCCGATCCTTTTATGCAGGTAGATAAGAGTCGACACGGCTCGAACAGTTTAACAAATATACGGTCGCATCATCGATCATAATATTTTGTTTTATAGTTCATATTAGGCCTTCAAAGCCTAGTAAATGAATGGTTCATCACCAAAGACATAAGGCCAACGACGAACCCGATCCTCTGTGGCAAGTTGACAGAGTCAACAAGGTTCAGTCAATAAAGTACAATTGACCTCATATATCCCAATAATGGCTGTGTTGAACAGAAGATCTCAACCAGAGGGGTTAACTCCACCATTTCAAATGCCTCCAAACTTTCGTAAAGTTTGAATTTACACTAAAATTCAAGTATTTTCAAGTGACCTCAAAAGTCATTCCAATGATGGCCGTGTTGAATGCAGATCTCAACCGGAGAGGTTAATTTCAAATATTTCAAAATGCCCTCAAATTTTCACAAAATTAAGATATTTTTAAATGACCTTAGTCACCCCGATGATGGCCGTGTTGGACGTAGATCTCAACCGGAGGGGTCCATTCCAAATAATTCAAAATGCCACCCAAATACCCAAAATTCAAAAAATTCCAAAATCATCCAAGTCTAGAATATTTAACATTGAAATAATCTATTAAATCACTTAAAGCAAAACCCATCCACCCTCCGCAATAGTTTGCCGAGGCGGACAAATTAAAAAACTACTTTAGCTCATAAAGAGCTAATGTCCGATCGAGAATATCACTAGGATTCATTCTCAAAACAGGCTCTTGCCAGTAAGGACGTGGTACATGTCCTCTAACCGGCAGTTTCACCGCCAAATGGCACCGCAGATAAACGGTTATGACCTGGGGCCCTCTGAACTGAGTGGTTCTGCCGCCAAATGACACCACAAGATAAAGGTTATGGCCAAAGCCAATACGTTCCTTAGTAGCATTAAATCCTTGAGATATGAATCAATAGGATATAATTGATAGGGCATAAAGCCCTCTGTCAGCTAAGGTGGATTCAAATTTGTCCCCTTAGACAAATATTCACCCCAGGTCTACAAGGTACCCTTGGACGAAGCAACCCATGGCTGCCGATAAGGATCCTTCTGTCAGGTTGGGTCGACTACCTCCTCTGACTAAGTAGACCAGGGACCACGATGGCTCGGGACCACGGAACCATGGGATCTTGATATGGTCCATCACCCATTCCCCCACCATCCGCTTTAAGTGCAAGATGGTAAAATTTCCCATTTTAAATATCAAATCTTCAACACCCAAGCCCATGCTGCTACTATGTGCCAGTTAACACGTATCTCTACGTATCTGATTGACGACTAGCCTTAATCGAAAGTTCTCTCTCGTAATATGGAGGGGTAATTAACTATAGAGGCTTGCGCCTATAGGAAACCAAAACTTAAATTATAAAGTCCTCGCAAAATGAGGGCGAAATCTCTGGGTAGTGTCTTATCTATAAACCCATCTGTTTTCTCAAAATTTACCCTGGAACTTAATCCGTTAAAACTCCCCCGAAAAAGCAACGGGGAGGCCGGGGCCGAATTTTCGGAGCCCACTAGATGGAAGAACAAGTCCATGCAGTGCCCATCAGGTAAAATACAAATCATTTATAAACAAATCTTATCACTTTGAAAATAGATAGTGGATTCCAATGCATAACAGTCATAAGCTGATCCGTAAAACATGTGTAATTGGGTAGAATTTCACCAAAAATGAACTCAAAATACAAAATCATGTGTGCGTTTGAGGACCATGAATTCACGTGAATAATTACCGCATCAGTTTTTCACACATCTCAAATAGTTGTGTTCGCTTGCATGGCTTTCAACAAAACAAGATGGTTTAACCTATTGTGTGTCACAGGTTGTAAAAATGCTTCAAGTGACATGCATGTCAACCGCTTAAAGACACTCTACATGTATCAAATAGTAGTGCGCTCGCATGAACATAATTTTTCTAAATAAGATGAGTGGTTCACTATTATGCGTCATTGGTCATGCAGTCATTTCATAAAGATGCACAAGATGTGCCAAATCACTAAAAGCAATTTTTTGCATGTGCTTTGATAAAATGCTAGCATGAAAATCTAAAAATCAAAATGCTATGCAGATTAAAAGATGAATCAAATTTCTCTCTCTTCGAGAACCATGCAACCATTTTGAAAGGCATGCAATTATTTTGAAATTTTTACAAACACACTTTTCAATATCAAAATTATTAGTACGTTGCACAATGCTATCGAGCGGACTGCTCTATTATAGGGCAAAATCATAAGTTCTATTTTTAAAGTATGATCCTCCTTGTCCCTAATACCAGAGTTGACAAGACTTTGCCTCTTGTAAATCACTGGAATACCTATTGAAAGAGGGTTTTCTAATTCATTTTGCAACTAAATGCTCCTATGTAAATCTTGCAAAACAGTTTGTTTTAACATTTGCATAAGCCTTTAAAGTCTTTAACTAAGGAAATCTATTTTCAAAATACATACTCCCGGTGCCATACCTACAAGAAATAATCATGAATTTTGTCTCATAGACCTGATTTTCTACATACGAAGGTTGAGTCAACAAGGTTTGTAATGCAAAGAATGCCTCAATAAACTCAAGTAATGCATGACATGAACTCGATCCTCTTCCAACAAGAGGGCATAATTAAAGTTTAATGCAATAAAGTATAATCATGAAAGATACTCCATATGATGGGTGTAATCTTATGCTCTTAGATTTTACATATAAAAAGCCTAGCCTAGTGATTGCCGCATTGACTGAAAATATCAACCGGAGGGGATTCTATTTCCAAAATGTCCTAAAATCCTAATGCTAATTATTTTTGTTCCAAATCCATAAAAAAATACAAAAAAAATTCAGATTCAGAAAAAAAAAATTAAGTTAAATTTATTGATGCAAGTAAAGGCGAACTCCTATCCATTCTCTACAATAGTTATTCGTTGGTGACAAGTTTAAGATAATGTCAGCTCACAAAGAGCTAGTTTCATATTAAGCATATCACCGAAATCACTACCAAAAGATCTCACACTAGGAAGGATGTTGCATGTGCTCAAATGGGTGATTTTATCACCAAATGACACCATTAAATAATAGCTATGACCGAGGAACTTTGATCGATTGGTTTTGTTACAAAATAGTACCATTAAATTATGATTACGATCAAAGTCTGATTGTTCTCTAATAGCTCTGCCTCTTGAGTTGTGAATCATAGGTACACTTGATAGCCACAAAGCTCTTTATTTGTTGAAGTCGACTTAAAAGTTATCCCCTTTGACAAACATTTATCCTAAGTCTACAAGTTCCTCTTAGACAATGCAACAAATGGCTGCTAATAAGGATCCTTAATTAGGTTGGGTCAATTACCTCCATCGACTAAGTAGATCTGGGTCACAATAACCCGGGATGATAGAATCATGAATTCTTGATCGGATTCGTTATCGTCCCCCACTATACGTTTTAAGCTAAATGTGGTAAATTTTTTCATTCTAAAAAATTAAAATTGTTGCTAATATAAGCTATGCATTTACTGCCCTATAAACTAGCCTTAATCGAAAGTTCTTTTTCGTCAACGGGAGAGATAGTTAACCATAGGGGCTTGCGCCTATAAAATACTTGAAATCATATCATAAAGTTCTCAGAAAATGAGGATGAAATCTCTATGTAGCATTTTACATACAATCTAATATTTCTTCTGAAAATTTCACCTAGAAAAATCGCTCTTTTAGAAGAGCCGGGTATGAGAGATATTAATCTTATGATTAGAGCATCATTGTTGAAATCAACACCTATGCAAAAAATTTCATGTATGTTCATCCTTTTTTGGAAGTAAATAATGCTTATAAATCTCCATAAGTAGGAATATATTGAAAGCTAGTACAGGGAACTCATATTTTATAATACCGAAAGAATTATCAGCCAACTATTACACATGCATAAATCATGCTAGACACTTTGTAATATCTTGTCTGGTCGTATCCTCAGCTTAAGTTGAAATCATGAAACCTACCACCGCCATTAAAGTTCCCCTAAAATTGATAGCTTTGGGATTTTCTTTTGTTTGATGATGTTTATGATTGATGGACTAAAGAACGTGCTTTTAAAGTAACTGCACTCCATGTCGCTTCTTGTGTTGTTAGTTTATTGTGATTAAGCTATTTTCATTTTGAAATTTAGTGATGATTTTAGCTGAGACACATTTGGATTTGAGAAATTTTTATTTTTTCTGGAAGTCACAGGAGCACTAGGGTATTCTCATTTAAAAATCATCAAAACACATTTGTCAGGGAATTAGTCTTGCTTGCTATGAATGCTTGCCCCTTTGCTTTATTGGTGGCCAACATGTCAAGTTTTTTTTTACTTCCCTGTATTCTTTTGGTGTAGTAGTTCTACTTTGACAGAACATTGTTTATGCTCAGCATTTCTTGACTCTATCTCATCCAAAACTCCTCCCAGCAGCCCCCCTCCAAGGTTATGAGCTCTTTCTTGCTTCCTGGAATACCAAGTGAAGCTGTAACGCCCAGTGCTTATCCAGTATCATATCTCGTGTCATTTGGCTGATTTAAAAGGGCTGTAACAGGCAACTTTAAAGGCAGAGGACATCCTGAATTCTTGGCCGGAGGCTGAAGTGGGAAGGATATTGCGTGATTACGGAGAGGAAAGCAATTGGTGGTTCCTCCAGGAAAAGATTATTAATGCTCGAAAGAAGGGCGGATTGCATTCCACTAGAGAACTTGTAGATCTTGTTCGTAAAGCCTCTGGAAAGTCAGGAGGTATATATCCTGTGTTGGGTTCATGATGCATTTATTTTAGATTTTAAATTTCTTGCTGCTGTTATAGTGGGATATGGGTTGTTCTTGCACACTATTCTACAATATTTTACTCTTTTGGGGAAAAAAATCTAATTTCTGTTAATATCTTGTCAGCTTGATTTTCTTCAATGGGCTAGCTAAAATAACCTTTGTTTATCTTCTTATAGTACTGCTTCAATGATTTGAATATTTCATGTTTCCTATAAATTGCAGGAAGACTAGGCTGGATTAAGACAGCTACACGGGTGTTCCAAGCACTAAGGATAGTAGTCAATGATGAACTTCAAACTCTTGAAAACGCACTATATGCCTGCTTTGACTGCCTGTCCTCTGGAGGTCGGCTTGCTGTAATTTCATTCCACAGTTTAGAGGACAGAATAGTGAAGAAAGCCTTTCTTGACATAATTGAAAATGAAGGAAAGGATGATGAGGAAGATTATGCAGTCAAAAGGAATGATAAAATTGGCACTGGAACACAAATTTGGGTTAAACAGAAGATTGTGGGGAGAAATGGGACCATCCTAACAAAGAGGCCAATAACACCATCTGAAGATGAGGAGAGATTAAATCGCAGGTGTAGAAGTGCTAAACTTCGGGTTATTCAAAAGCATTAAAATCAATGCAGCGTTTTTTCAGAGAGCAGCACCTATCAACGTACGTTGAGGGTAAGTCTTGTTTGAGTTTTCTCTATTTATAAAAAGTTGTGGACTCAAAACCCCATGTTTGAAGTTAAGTGATGGGGGAGCTTTCAGAACTTTGAATTTAGTACATTAGAGTACTTTATGTGCTTAGGATATCTGCTATGGTTTGATTGTATATCCCTTAAATTTTTTGGCCAAGTTTGGTTGCTTTCAAATTTGAATATACGAATAGAGTTAAACAGTCAGTGGCATGATAATTTACTATGGAAATGATTGAACATCTTCTAGTAGTCTTATTTCGCTACAGTTTAATTTTATTTTATTTTAATTTACAACATTTAACAAGTTGCAAAAAAAACATCTAAGATGTTTCATGTTCTCCCAAAAAGGGAACAGAACTTGCTGTTTTATGTTTGTGACTTAGGGTTATATCAATGTTTATGTTTCAAAACTTAGTACTTTAGTGTGTGTTACTTGTAGATGATGATTTTGATATGTGAGATCTCTTATGAAGTGAGAAGTTAAAAAATCTAGGACTGCTGGAATTTCAATATGGAGATTAGGGTTTAATAGAGTTTGGCTTAGGATTTTTATGGAATCGAGTGAATCAATTTTCCGTTACTTGTTTGGAATTTGGTGGGATATTTTAGGTTTAACTTCAATGAGAGAGCTCGGTGGTTTCACTAAATGTGGAAAAGAGTTTCCTCAATTATAGAAAGGAATAAATATAGTAGATTGATCCAAATCCTTTAAGGTGGACAATGGTTAACTCTCTGGAATGAATGGATCATAAATGGATCTTGGGCTAATATGATATGTCTAGTTTAAGATTCACTCAAGCTATTAGATTATAGTCAAGAGAGGAGTACATTCTAACTTAACCATGACAACTAATAAAGAATACTATAAGCAATTATTCATTTTTTTTAACAATGAAATTATATAATTAGTTAGTGAAGATACATGAAATCACAATTACATAGGATGAAAATGGTAAAAGAAAAATAAAATGTATAAATTGAAGCCAATATAAAGCATAGAGTAATGATTATCCTAGTGGAGTTGATCATGCCGACATTCAAACACCATTCCTATAAAATTATAATGGTATGGAGAAGACTAATAATGTCCCCTATGCAAGGTTGACACATAAATTGACTCCTATTATTGTAGAGGTCACGAGTTAGAAAGTTCAGTGTATTTGGGCTTGTGTGTATGTTTGCTATTAAATTCACTCAAAGTAAAAAAAAAAAAATTGATATCTTTAGCCGCCCTATTTACGCTCATTCATCATATTTCACTTTTTGCTTCCCTCTCGCATTTTTTCTTTCAAATTCACTCCCATTATCATCTTAGCTCATCAATAATTTATAAGATCTCAAACCATAGTCTCATCCTCCGCACAACGGGTCACAACCATTCACCGCAAGCCATGGCTCATCGCAATCACCGTTTCTGGTCTCAGCTTTTTGCGCTTGCCCTGTTGCAACCACATTTGCTCGCTTGTAGTCGCAGTGCAGGTATCACTTCCACATAATTTTGTTTGTAGATCTTGCTCCCGTACTTGCTCTATTAAGATATTTGTGGTAAGCTTGTAAATCCCCTAAAAATAAATCAACAAATAATAATTCAAATCTCACATTTCACATTTGTAATAGAGAGAGAGAGATTGCTTCCTTTGGAACTTGATAGTCACTCTTGCATGCCACGATTTGTATTGGACCTTCACTTGGCATAGCGGAAATGGAATATTCATATGGGGATAAATTGTTCTCGTCTCTGGTACCCCTTATCTTTAATCATAAATTCCTCCTCAGAAGAAAGTTGGCAGCCTCAAAGCCACACCACAAACTTGCTTGGATATCATTTCAATAAAACCACTAATTCCGTGGTGGGATCAGCTGTACAGATGCTCGCAGAGGATGTATGCAGGCATGCGATACTCACAGGATTCCGTTAAACAACAAAGTCACGAGTCACGGCCTCACGGGTAGTAATAGAATAGCAGGTCATTGCTTGCAATTCACGTCCTCTGGACACAAAAGTGCTGAACTGCAAAGAAGATGAAAGCATAATAGCAGATGCATTTTGAAAGGTCCAATTGCATCTTAGCAAAACCAAAGGTCCGAATCATGAATAGAGGGTTGAATCAAGTAGAACGCATCCTGTTCTCTGTAAGGATGGATCATCATATTCATAGGCACGAATATATCAAAATAAATTAATATAAAATATAACAGTTTATGAAATAAAAAAATCACTAAAGTAAAATCAAAATTCAAAACATCAATTTACTTGTCCTTTGCACGCACTTAACGTTTTCTATGATCATGAACTTTGAGATTTTTATAGCTGGCATTGAATGAGCTTATATATGAAAAGTTAACGCTTGTTGCATGTCATATGTAGTTTTTTCTATTTTGTTCAAGCGCCCAAGTCGGAGTAATATTAAGAAAGGTAGAGGTAGCTTCAGTCGAAGATAAGATTAGAGAGAGTCGCCTTAAATGATTTGGTCATATAAAACGACAGCCTTCCGATGACCCGGTTAAGAAAGTAGAGGTATTAGATTTGACTTATATTAAGAAAGGCAGAGGTGGACCTAAAAAGATTTGGTTAGAAAATATTAGAAATGATCTTTGTTTATTAGATTTAAACGAGAATTTGACTTTTAATAAGACACAATGGAGAAAAAGGATTAATGTAGTCGACCCCACGTAGTGGGACAAAGGCTCGATGTTGCTGTTGCCCACCAATTTTGCAGTATGTTGCACTTCATAGTTTTCTTCTCTCTATTGGTTGGTATATGAACAGAATTTGCTGTTATTCTCGAGTAGGTTCAGTGGCTGATACCTCAAAGCAAATTACATTTGCATGAATGAATACAGGTGGGTTAGAACTTGCTGCACAGTTTTCTTTTCAACACTCCGTTCTTATGACATCAAGATTATCATTTAATTCATTGCTTCACAATTTTCGATTGCAGGTGAGAATAATTCTCATATTTTCTACTGATGAAACTCTAATTGCCACTTTCATGCATGCCTTAATAAGCCAAATAACACCTTGAAAACAGGTTGACCAGCTAATTGCCACTTTCGAAAGGCATTTTCCTTGCTTCCTTCCATCTGGCAAGCATTATAATTATCGTATTTGTATTTGTACTTTGTACTACCTCGTTGCAGATATCTTCTCTGAAGAGAGCTGCTGAAGGACCTGCAGGTATGCTGCTGGATTCTAGGAGCTTCCTGTTGATATTGGACTATACAGAGACTAGAAGGAATGGAGAATGAGGATTAGATTATTGATGCTGATGTCGGGTGTTTATATTCTTTAGATCGAGGAGAAATTAAATTTTCAATGAGTTGTATTTGTTTTTGTTGTTTTTGGGGCTGCTAAGCATATGTTCTAACCGTCAAGCTTAGAAGTGCAAGTGAGTCAAGCCAGTTCGATAAATGGCCTTGAACTGAGCTCAATGAGCTAATAAGTCAGACTTGAGCTAGCTCTGGCTGAACTCATTAGTTTGCGAGCTGTGTCATTTAAAATATATTAATATGTAATACACTTAAAATATATTAGCATTCATGATTTTAATGGTTGTTTAAAAATTATGTTGCACTTCCTTATGTAGTAAGTATTGTTACAATAATAATTTTTTTGCTCTATCCCATTATTTGGGCATGGTTATATGAATTTTTTTTCTCTATTGTCTTGTTAAGAGTTAAATTCTCATTTAAATTTAATAAAGAAATGTCATTTTTTATATTTTCTAATCAAGTTTTTTTAGGTCAAATTTAATGCATCTACTTTTCTAATTGGGTCATTGGAAGGCCGTCATTTTATGTGACCAAACCATCTAAGACAACTCTCTCTAATCTTATCTTTCATTGGAGCTATTCCAATCTTTTCATGTATATGCTTATTTCATATCCTATCTTTAAGAGTAAAGCCACTCATCCATTTGAGCATCCTCATCTCTGCAACACTTAACTTAGGCTTCGTTTGGGACAGCTTCTTTGCTGCTTTCTAAAATCGCTTTCTAGTATAAAAATTTTTTGAACTAAAAATTTTTGTACTAAAAAGTGGTTTTATAAAGTAGCAAAAAAGCTGTTCGAAATGAAGCCTTAATATTATGCTTCTCTTTCAATAGCCAATATTCTGCACCATTAAATGTTGTCACAATGATTAAAAAAAATAAATGTAATTAAATTAGTATATATTTGTAAGTAAAATTATGATATAAACATGAGATGATATATCTAAAAAAATATGAGATTAGAAAAAAATTACATGAAGAATGTAAAGCAGAGTTTCACCTGATATCACAAACACATAATAAAATTAGGATAATTCTAATATAGAAATATATTAGGACATTTTGAGGAGATTTTTTCATAAATTTATTATTATAATAATTAGATTATGTGTTTTATATAACTTTATATATATATATATATATATATATATATATATATATATATATATATATTAGTATTCCTCCCTTAGTTTTTGTTGGTGACAATTGCGACGACTTACTCGAGTCCGAAAGGCAAATTTTTAATCGGACGTCTCTTAATGCAACTCCATAGCACACTTCATGCAAGGTTGCTTTAATGTATTGTATCTGGTTGTTGAGAGTTGCGAAGCTCCGCTCAAAGCCTTTGAGTAGTCTCAGTAGAACTGTAGAAGCAATAAAGAGAACAGAGAGCTGCCTGAACATTTTTGTCTTGCAAAGTAAATAAGTAATTGATGGGATTTGGTGCTCTTTGATTACAGGACTTGCATAGTTGATCCTGTCCTAGCTCAGATATGACACTGACTTGCAATTTATTAGAACTTATGTAGACTGTCGCGCCTTTTGATTCCGAGATCCATCCTTTTATATTTTACTCATTTTCTAATCAGAATATATTTATGTCTCACTTGTATTTTATTGCTTTGGCCAGAAACTTTCATGCCATGTTGTCATAATTTTTTTTATTAATTCTACAAACTAAAGAATTTTAAAAAATATATTGGGAGGGTCATTTTTTAATCAAAAATGAGTTTGCGGGTTAATCGATACTAGATTGGGACTGACGGGTTAAAATTCTAGACTTGAACCCGATACATTTATGAAATAGGTTTATTTAAACTTGAATTTTTTAGTTGGGTTCGAATCTGGTGATAGTTTAGGTCATTTATTGACGTCCCTTAAATACACCCCCATTTGCCATAGGGAACATAATGAGAGTGATACCCATTTATTAGTCCATTTTGCCCTCAGGGGCTGTTTGATTGCTTGAAAAATGAACGCAGTTTAAAAAGAATGTAGTGTAAAAGAAATGCAATATAAAAAAAAATTTAGAGTTGTTTGGATGATTGTAAAGGATTTAGGGTGACATTATTTTTTTTGTTTGATTTTAAGCAAAGTGATTGCAATGTAAAGTGAATTGTGATGGCTTGAGGCGGTGGCGGTGGAGATGGCTGGCGGCGGTGGGGATGGCCGGTGATGGTTGGCGATGGTCAGCAGTGGTCAGTGACGGTGGCAATGTCGGAGGAGGTGCCGGAGGCGATGGGGTTGGTGGTAGCCGAAGGAGGTGGCCGGCAGGGGTCACTGCTGGTGGGCAGAGATGGTCGGCAAGGGGTGACAATGCTCTTTAGTTTGTGGTGTATTTGAAAATCGCCCAAATAGAAGGAATTTCAAAATACATCAAAAATAAACTAGAATGACATACAATGTAGTTGCTTTACTTTATCTTAACTTTATTTTTCATCCAACCAAACACCCAAATTATCAAAACTCTTGTATTTGAATTACTATGCATCGTAAATGCAGCAAACCAAACAGCCCCTTATAATCCTCCAATGACTGAAGCAAGCTTTTCAACCTCCTGAAATTTTGATTAATTTTCATCCGCTTGCTTTTTTTGAATTTGTGAAGAGAAAAACCTCATTAATGCATATTTATATCATTTTTTTTGTGATTTATGTTTGTAATAAGATTCAGAGCTTGAGATTTGTTGCGGACTCAAATATACGCGGCGATAGATTTTAATTTTCCGTCTCAGCGTTGTACGTATATTCAGCACACAAACAGAATTGAAATAGTAACACCAAGATTTTTACGTGGAAAACCCTGGAAAGGGAAAAAACCACGGGGCCACGCCCAGTTGAAAGAGTTCCACTAGTGTTGTTTGAAGTACACGAGACTGATTCGTCCTTTAAATTCAGGACGATCAGATTACAATGAGTATCAGTTACAAGGACAAGCAGAGTTTCGACGTCACTTGAATTTCCGGCAGAATTCCGGCGTCACTTGGAAAGAAATCCGGCGTCACTCGGGCGTCGGGTAGAATTCCGGCGTCGGACAGAATTCCGACGTTGCTCCTGTGTCGGGCAGAGCTCTGGCGTCCCTCGGGCGCTTGGTGGTGCTTCGGTGGAGTTCCGGCGGTGTTCCGGCGGCGTTCCGGCGGTGGTCGAGGAGGAGCTGTTCCCTCCTAGGCTTCTCTTCTTCTCTTCTTGGCTTGGGTCCCCCCTTAAGAGAAATGAGGGGCTATTTATAGTTTTTCTGGAGTGGCATAGCCCGTAAATATGTGAGGGATCAAGGGCAAATAAGGAGTGATCCGGATGAACGGTCGATATTGAATCCCTTGATCGTGAGCCGTTTATCAATCATTTGAAGGTCTTAATGATATCAGAATTCTGCGATCTTGGGCTCGTTGGATTCTTCTCGTCGAGCCGCTCGATTCGAGTATAAGCTCGTCAAAATCGGAGACAGTTTGGTAACTCAAATTGCTGTTTGATGCTTCTAACAGCACTTCGGGTACTTGATTTGGACTCGTTTGGGCTCGGATTGAGTCGAATTTGGTGTTGTTGGATTCGTATTTCCGAGACGCTCAGTTCGACTGTAAGCTTGCTGAAATCGGAGTTTAAATAGTCTCTGAATTAATTTTTGAAGTTTCCAACTTGAGTTTTTCCTCGAGATTTGTGCCCGATCAAGATAATTTTCCGATGACGTATCAGTTGCCCCCCTATTTTTGGACGTCAAAGCTCCAGGAGTCCAAAAATATATGTGTCGGCCTTTCACTTTGGCAAAATTGCAAAAATTTGCGTTCCAAAAATTAAATGTTTGCTCGAACTTGATCATAGAGGCCCCGTTGAGCTCCGAAAGTGTCAAAATTGAGTCCGGAACGTCGAAAAATGTGTCCGGAGACCCCAAAAACGTCGAATTTGGACCGTCCGGGCCCAAAATCGGAGCCCGGGAACGGGTAGGCGGCCGGCCGCCGCCGCCGCCGCTGCCGGCGGTGCAGAACCGCGCTGGAGCGCCCGCGGCCCGCCAGCGGCCCGCGCCTGGCCCGCCCTAGGCCCGTGCCTGGCCCGCGCGGTTTGGCTGGCCGCGCCTCTTGGCCGGTGGTTTGGCCGGCGGTTAGGGAAACCGCCGGCCGGTTTTAATAAAATAATATATATATATATATATATATATATATATATATATATATATTTAAATGGGGCCCGAAAAATTCCGAAAAAAATCCCAAAAAATTCTGAAAAATTTGAAAAATTTCAGGGAATTTAATAGAATTTTGGAATCCTCCCCCCCTTAAGGAAAACTATAAATAGACCCCCCAGGGCCTAGTAGAAACTCGCCCCTTCTTCCTCTGGCTTTCTAGCTTTTGGCATTCTGAGGCTTTCCGCCATTTTTAAGTAGGTGACTTTCCCTACTTGACTTGGCGCCCCTCTTTTTGTGCAGAAGTTAGCGGCTTTCTCCCTTCCTCCCCCCGTTCTTCCTCCATTTTTCTTCCTACTTCGGAGGCTTTCCGCAGTCTTTCGTAGGTGATTTTCCCTACTTAGATCTGCGCCCCTCTTTAGTGAAGGAAGCAAAAATGGGTGATCTTGCCTCCTCTAAAGTTCCTTCAGAAGACCGTCCTGCGCAATGGTCTGAAGTTCCAAAGAGGGCCCAGAAGGCGCCGAAGGCCGACGATGTGATTTCTACCGTCACTGAGGACTCCTTCATTTCATTTAGGAAAAAGTTTCATTTTCCTAATGATTTAGTGATGAAGGTGCCGGCCAGAACTGATCGTGCCTGCTTTCCTCCTCCTGGATATGTGACGGTGTATGAATTTAGTCTGCGAGCGGGACTACGATTTCCTCCTTCCTCCGAACTGATCGACATTCTGACGCTTTGCAGGGTATGCTTGTCTCAATTCTCCTACAGGGCAATGTCGATCGTGATGGGCCTGATCGTGCTTTTCAGAGACCGCGGGGTGGTACTTTCCTCAGAGTGCCTTTCTCGGATGGGGCGTCTCTTTAGCGATACGCAGGGACGTATTTCATTCAGGTCCAAGTGGTTGGACATCCGCACTCGAGACCCCTCGAAAGGTTGGGTTAGCAACTTCTTTTATGTGCAGAATGATTGGGGTCTTCAGGAGAAGTGGGGGAAGTTGAAAGAGCTTCCTGTCCCCCTTCATATCGGAGCAGAAGATTTGCTGCGGATACTCAAACTCCCTGATTTGGATGCTCTACACTACGAGGTGCGTTACTTGAGTAGATATGTAGATGAGGAGTACTTGTTCAAGGTCGGATTATCTGCTCAAGCAGGGAGATCACATGCTTAGATGTTGAAGAAGTCTGCTAGAGTTCCAGAAGTGATCCCCCAAAAGAACCACTCCAAGCGACCAGGGAGCGAGGAAGGTTTGCAGGCATCGAGGAAGAAGAGGGCAGATAAAGTTTTGACAGTTGTTAGCAAAGGTCCCCGAGCCTCTCCATCCAAGTCATATATCCCAGAGGATGTGTTAAATCATCAGTGCATCGGCCGCCGACGGGCTGAGGAGTTGGTGAGTTCTCCTTCACTTTTTCTCCTTTTTTACATTTCTTAAGGAATATATTTCTGATTTTTTTCTTGTCTCAGTATTCTGATTTCAAGCTTGAGATGACCAAGACTCTGAACGATTGGAACAAAGAGTTTGTGAAGGTTAAATACCTTCAGGGAGAGTACAAGAAGAAATATGACAGTAAAGTGAAGGAGATGAAGGTGGTGGAGGATCAGCTTGAGGGGTGCAGAACTGAGTTGGCGAACAAGATCACTTCAGTCTCTTCTCAGAATGAACGGATGGATCGTCTGCATATAGAGTTGGTGGAGGCACAAGCGACGATCAAGCAGCAGGAAAAGGCTCAGCAAGTCCTTGAGGCTGAGAATGAGAGACTTCAGAGTGTACTGTCTGAGAAGGAGGCCCAGCAGTTGCCGTCAGCAGTTATTGAGGAGTTCAAGAAATCTTATGCTTTCAAGATCATTATTGAGGACCACATTCAGGAGGCTCGCAGTCATATCTATGATGTGGAGGTGAAGGCCTTGGAGGCAGAGTGCGTAGAGGATGGCTTCATCAGGGGCTTCATGAAGGGTGTTCGGACAGTACATCGCAAGACCGGAGCAGAGATCGAGGGACTGACTCCCAGCCAGGCTTCTAGTGATGCTTCTTCAGACTCTGGTGGTGAAGAGCTGGAGAGTGAGTTGCAGCGAGCTTTTGCCTTGGAGGAGGACGAGGATGATGTTGAGATTCTATAGGGTGTCTTTGATGTAGTTTTGTATCTCTTTGCTTTCTTTCTAGTGCTTGTATATATACTTGATGTTGATGTTTCTATCTGGTGTACTTGATGTTCAGTGATATATAAAGATGTTGTTGATGTTCTTTTGTCACATGCAAATGAAATTTACTTAGTTTTACTTCAGTTTGGACTTTAGTGAGCTCTCTTTTGACTTGAACAGATGTGAGGCATTCCTTTTCTTTAAAGATTTTGACATATCCGGGGTTATTAGTGAAAGCATTTGCTCGATACCCTTAACCTGTCCGGAAAAAGGTCAGATCAACTCCCTTTGGGATTGATCATCAAATGATTTTGATATTCAAGATATCCTCCTAGGATACTTGACCTATCCGAGGTTGTTAGTCAAAGCATTTGCTTGATGACATTAACCTGTGCGGAAGAGGTCGGATCAAATCCCCCTGGGATTGATCATTCAGTGATTGAGATACAATATAGATTGTGTATTTCTCGAATCACAGAAAAAGAGTTTGGAGAGAAGAAACATTAGCACGACGAAGTGAATATCATATTGCTTTGTAATATGAGATAACAGTTCCTTAGAATAACTTAGGGATACAAGAAAAAAGTTCTTCTATAATCAACACATAAGGGATGTACGAAAAACTTTATAATACGACTACAGGAGAAGATAAAATATAAGACAAACATAACACATAGACGGATAGCAGTATCAACTCCTACTGATAATATTTGCGAAGATTGCCCACGTTCCAAGTTCGGGGAAGCATTTTTCCACCAGCATCCTTCAGTTTGAAGGTTCCAGGCTTGACCATAGCCGCTACCAAATAAGGACCTTCCCAGAGGGGGGAGAGCTTGTTTCGCTGAGGGCCTTTTCCAGCGGCTTCAATGCTTCGTAATACTAAGTCCCCAATAGTGATAGGGCGAGGTTTCACCCTTCGATCGTAGTGACGGGCAACTCTTTGGTGGTATGCAGCGGTTCTGAGTGAGGCTTCATCTCTTACTTCTGGGAGGAGATCCAAATTTGCTCTAAGCTTCTCCTCGTTACTTTTGAAGTCGAAAGTCTGAACTCTGTGGCTAGGAACTCTGATATCAACCGGTATGACCGCTTCTGTACCAAAGCAAAGGTTATATGGGGTTTCTCCTGTAGGAGTTCTAGCGGTGGTCCGATAAGCCCAGAGGACATTGGGGAGTTCTTCGGCCCATTGCCCCCCAGCCTTCCCTAGACGTGTCTTCAGCCCTTTCAGGATTGTTCGGTTTGTAACCTCTGTTTGCCCATTAGTTTGAGGATGGGCAACAGCTGTGTGAATGAGCTGAATGTGAAAATCCTTACAAAAAGATGTAAAGATCTTCCCGGTGAATTGTGTCCCGTTATCAGTGATGATTTTTGCGGGAATGCCAAAACGGCATATTATGTTTTTTCATAAAAATTGCTTGGCATTTGCTTCAGTAATCTTCGCCAAAGGTTCTGCCTCCACCCATTTGGTGAAGTAATCTACAGCCAAAATAATGAATTTTCGCTGTCCAGTCGCTATGGGAAAAGGTCCCATTATATCAATCCCCTATTGGGCAAAAGGCCAGGGGCTTTGAAGGGATGCAAGCTCCAGAGTGGGTGTATGAGTGAGGTTAGAATGTAGTTGACAGTTTTCACACTTTCGTGTGAATTCGAGTGCATCATGTTTCATTGTAGGCCAATAGAATCCCTGTCTCATGATCTGGTAAGCTAACGCTCTTTCTCCCAGATGTTCTCCACATACTCCTGAATGAACTTCCCGAAGCGCGTAATCAGCTTCTGATGGTGGGAGACACTTGAGGTATGGCCCAATGAAGGAGCGCTTATACAACTCGTTGCTGATAATGGTGAAATTTGCAGCTCGTCTCCGAAGTCGTATTGCAGCTATAGGATCTTCGGGTAGTACCCCATCTTTCAGAAAAGACAAGATGGGTTCGATCCAAGACATCTCTCTTGGCTCGTCAATTGACTGTATGACCCATGGACCCTGAATGCTTGGAAAGTGGATTTCCTCGATACATCTTCTCTTATAGATGTCCCTCGTTGTTGATGTAGCAAGTTTAGAAAGAGCGTCCGCTCTTGCATTTTGTTCTCGGAGGATATGTATGATTTGATGCTCCCATATACGGGCTAAGAGTAGCCTTACAATGCTACAATATTGAGCCAATTGTGGGTTGTGAATATCAAAATCCCCCTCCACCTCAGAGGCGACTAGTTGGGAATTAGTGTGGGCTATTAGGTTCTGAACTTCACAGTCAATTGCTAGTCTTAACCCAGCAACAAGGGCCTCGTATTCTGCTATGTTGTTGGTTGCCGGGAACTTGAGTCGAAGCCCGTACTCTAGGGTAACCTTCTGTGGAGAGATTAATAAAATTCCAGCCCCAGCCCCAGAACTCCCTGAAGCTCCATCGACGTACAACATCCAGCATGGAGAAGAAGGTGAAGCACTCGGTTGTACATCAGATACTGGAACGGTGCATTCAATTACGAAATCTGCTAGTGCTTGAGATTTAATATCAGGTCTAGGCAAGTAGTGGATATCAAATTCTCCGAGTTCTACAGACCACTTAACAAGCCTGCCTGATGCTTCTGGCTTTTGCAGAATGCTTTTTAGCGGCAGATTCGTGTAAACTCCAATTGAATGGGCTTGAAAGTAAGGGCGTAGTTTTCTGGCGGAATAAACTAACGTCAATGCTGTCTTATCTGCCAAAGGATAACGTCCTTCTACTTCAGATAAAATCTTACTAACATAGTAGATAGGACATTGTATAGCATCTTCTTCTCGGACCAGAACTGAACTAATGGCTTGGATAGATACAGCCATATACAAATACAATCTCTCTCCTGGTATTGGTTTAGAAAGTAGTGGCGGGGATGCCAAATACTTTCGCAATTGTTCAAAGGCTTCTTGACATTCATCTGTCCATTGAAATCCGGAGCTACGAGCACCTCTAAGTATCTTGAAGAAGGGCAGATATTTGTCTCCTGAACGTGCCAGGAAACGAGATAGTGCCGCAATTCTCCCATTCAGCCTTTGGACCTCCTTGATGTTCTTTGGTGGCACCATGTCCCTTAGTGCCTTGATCTTCTCCGGATTGGCTTCGATTCCTCTATGGGTTACCATAAACCCTAAAAACTTTCCAGAAGCGACTCCAAAAGCACATTTAGCGGGGTTGAGTCGCATATTGTAATGCCTTAACAAGTGAAAACATTGTTTCAGGTCAGAGATATGTTGGGTTTTTTCCAGACTCTTTACCAACATATCGTCTACGTACACCTCCATAGTACGTCCAATAAGGCTCTTGAAAACTTTATTCATGAGACGCTGATAAGTTGCTCCAGCATTTTTGAGCCCGAAGGGCATCACCCGGTAGCAGTAAAATCCTTTGTCTGTTTGAAAAGCTGTCGCTTCTTCATCAGCAGGATTCATTTTTATTTGGTTGTAGCCGGAGTAGGCATCCATAAAGCTCAACATCTGATGACCAGAGGTGGTATCAACTAATTGATCGATGCGAGGGAGCGGGAAGCTATCCTTTGGGCAAGCTTTATTGAGATCAGTGTAATCTATACACATTCTCCAAGCTCCACTTCCCTTCCGTACCATGACAACATTTGCTAACCAGGTAGGATAGTACACCTCTCGTATGAATCCAGCTTCTAAAAGCTTATCTACTTCTTGTTCAATTGCTTGCTGGCGATCTGGTGCAAAGTTTCTCTTCTTCTGGATAATCGGTTTGCACGTTGGATTGACTTTGAGGGAGTGAACGATCACTTCGGGGTCAATTCCAGGCATATCCGCTGGACTCCATGCAAAAATATCCTGATTTTCTCATAGAAAAGCTGTAAAGTTTTTTTTCTCATCATCTGAGAGTAGTGATCCAATTCGCACTGTCTTTGAAGGATGCTCTTCAGAGATAGATACAGTAGTAAGGTCTTCCACAGGGGAAGCTCTCTGAGGAATATCTTCGCTCCGTAGATCAAAATCCTCGATGCTCAGGGTAATCGTCGGACGAGACTTGATCTGCCTAAGATAGCATGTCTGTGCTATTTGTTGATCTCCGCATACTACACCGACTCCTGATGGGGTATGGAACTTCAGCTTGAGGTGAGGAATGGATGCGATGATCCCAAAAATTGACTGGAGCGGTCTCCCGAAGATGGCGTTATAAGCTGACTCTGACTTTACCACGATGAATTGAATGGGGTGTGTACTCTGTCGAGGAAATTCTCCAAGGACTACCGGGAGACTGATTATTCCTTCTGCTTGTACAGGTCGATTATCGAATCCATATAAAGGACCTGCAGCAGGTTGAAGTTTTTCTCTTGAGAGACCCATGTTGAGGAAAGTAGAGTAGAATAGGACATCTACGGAGCTTCCGTTGTCCACAAGAATTCTTTTGACATTGTAACACGGGTCACCAATGCCTGCGTTTATGACAAGCGGATCTTGATGGGGGGTTTTTACTCCTTCCAAGTCGGAATCATTGAACGTGATGGAATGATCGATACGAGCCTTTTTTAGAGTTGGATTTTCTTCCACAGTTAGAAAGACTTGGTCGGATAGTAAGGGGCCTCCTGCGATTGTTTCAATTTCGCCAACCGTTATCCGGTTATTCACTGGCTGTCTTTGTGGTTGATTCTGCCCCCCAGTGGGATGAGTTTCTTCTCGGGTAGGTGGATTCCCAATAAACTGTCGAAGGTAGCCCTGGCGGATGAGTCTTTCAATCTCCTCCTTAAGTTGCCTACAGGATTCAGTAGTGTGGCCACGACTACGATGAAAGTGGCAGTACTGATCTTGGTTTCTTGTATTCGGCTTCAAAGGATGCGGCCACTTCACTTTGTCCTGATCTTGAATCGCCATCAACACATTTGCTCGAGATGTGTTGAGCGGAGTGTACTCCTTCTCTCGTCGGGGTTCTCGTCGTGGAAGTGGGGGTTTAGGAGGTAGATTGCTCTTCCCTTGCTTTTTCCGTTGTGATGATGAATTATCCATTTCGGGTGCTCCCTTGCGCTTTCCAGTGGGTTGCTCGAACTGTTTTCTGTGAGCGTTTATTGCCTCATCTGCTGATATCTGTGCTTCCACACGATGGATCAGATCGGCATATGAGTGAACAGTATCGCGCATGAGTGCCGAATAGAAGGGGCCAGGACGAAGTCCTCCAAGAAAGACCCCTCTGAGCAATTCTGGGTCTACTCCTGGGATTTGTCGAGCCTCAATAGAAAACCGCTGAAAGTACTCTTTCAATGATTCTCCCTCATTCTGACGAATCCCAGAAAGGTGAGAAGAATCCTTAGCAATTCTTCGGTTGGCTACGAACTGTTCGACAAATACTTTGGCCAATTTGACAAATGTGGGGATCGTTCCGGCTGGGAGTGAATAGAACCATGTTCAAGCTTGTCCTTTAAGAGTAGCAGGGAAAACCTGGCAAAGGAGTGCATCTGAAGCTCGTTGAATATGCATGATGGTCCTGTAATGGTCGATGTGCTCGTACGGGTCGGATGTCCCATCGTAGGATTCAATGCTTGGCAGCTTAAAGCCAGCCGGAATAGGGTGTTGAAGAATGGCTTCTGCCAGGGGTGACGACTCCTGGAAGTCCCACTGACGAAGAGGTTGCCTTATGCCTCCTGTAGGGAATTCCTCCCGGACTAATCGTCGCAGTTCGTGGCGTAGGGCATTGCGAGGGAGCTCGGCAATGTGAGGTTGGGCTAGCTCCTCAGGGAGGTCTTGAGGAAGGCGAGATTGCTGACTTGCGTGTGGAGGATGGGTAGAACTTGCTGTATCAGCCAGCTCGTTCTCTTGACGTGACTGCGAACGCCTCCTAGGTGGAGGAAGAGGATTCTCAGCCTGAAGATGTTCAATATGAACAGTTTCGACCCGGGGTGGATCTCGAGGGAGAAGAACCTCCTCCTGAGGTGCTAGGGTCGGCTGTTGAGTCTCTCGCAAGAGTTGTAGGATCTCGTTTTGAGATTCTTCCATCTTTCGAATTCTCTCTTCTAGGGAGGGTCCCGAGGTCCCCTCTCCAGGTGCGTTTTGCCCCCCGCGGTATAAGGAGGCAGATATCGGATGTCTATGATTCATAGACTGATTTCTGGATTGATGAGAATGAGAGCGGGAAGCTCCTATGAGGCGACTGCTACGCCTGTTGACCATTGTAGTAATACTTGAAGTTGTGGGAGAAGTTTCCCATAGACGGCGCCAAACTGTTGCAGACTCAAATATACGCGGCGATAGATTTTAATTTTCCGTCTCAGCGTTGTACGTATATTCAGCACACAAACAGAATTGAAATAGTAACACCAAGATTTTTACGTGGAAAACCCTGGAAAGGGAAAAAACCACGGGGCCACGCCCAGTTGAAAGAGTTCCACTAGTGTTGTTTGAAGTACACGAGACTGATTCGTCCTTTAAATTCAGGACGATCAGATTACAATGAGTATCAGTTACAAGGACAAGCAGAGTTTCGACATCACTTGAATTTCCGGCAGAATTCCGGCGTCACTTGGAAAGAAATCCGGCGTCACTCGGGCGTCGGGTAGAATTCCGGCGTCGGACAGAATTCCGACGTTGCTCCTGTGTCGGGCAGAGCTCTGGCGTCCCTCGGGCGCTTGGTGGTGCTCCGGCGGAGTTCCGGCGGTGTTCCGACGGAGTTCCGACAGTGGTCGAGGAGGAGCTGTTCCCTCCTAGGCTTCTCTTCTTCTCTTCTTGGCTTGGGTCCCCCCTTAAGAGAAATGAGGGGCTATTTATAGTTTTTCTGGAGTGGCATAGCCCGTAAATATGTGAGGGATCAAGGGCAAATAAGGAGTGATCCGGATGAACGGTCGATATTGAATCCCTTGATCGTGAGCCGTTTATCAAGCATTTGAAGGTCTTAATGATATCAGAATTCTGCGATCTTGGGCTCGTTGGATTCGTCTCGTCGAGCCGCTCGATTCGAGTATAAGCTCGTCAAAATCGGAGACAGTTTGGTAACTCAAATTGCTGTTTGATGCTTCTAACAGCACTTCGGGTACTTGATTTGGACTAGTTTGGGCTCGGATTGAGTCGAATTTGGTGTTGTTGGATTCGTATTTCCGAGACGCTCAATTCGACTGTAAGCTTGCTGAAATCGGAGTTTAAATAGTCTCTGAATTAATTTTTGAAATTTCCAACTTGAGTTTTTCCTCGAGATTCGTGCCCGATCAAGATAATTTTCCGATGACGTATCAAGATTATTAATATTTCTGAAGATCTAAACATGATGAAATATTAGCTAATCATATATTAAAAATAGAACTTTTCTAATATGCAGTGATTACCTTTCTGAATCTAATGAATAATTTATATTATCTGCAATGAATATTTCATAGAATTTGATCCTTACAATAAATAAAGTTTAAGTGATAACACAATGTTTTCGTTTGGATGATGAAAAATATAATACTAATACAAATATTAAACTTATAATACAGTTATTGAGATGCGTTCATTACAGATATTCATATACAGATTTGAATACTGCTTCTCCTGTTACTAAAACACCTCTATTATCTTATCATCTGCTGTACCATTTACTCAGTTTGTCGTGAAAGGGCATTACAGTAACAGCCCAATCGATCATCTCCTATAAGATAAAATTGGCGATCAATCTCAGAATTCAGAAATGAAGCAAATATCAAAAAATTCTGGGCAGTATTCATCGACAAACTAGTCTTTTTTTGGAGTTCTTGCAGTACAGTGATGAATATGTCGCTGCATCCCCCCTTGGATGGCCTTACAGGCAATGAGGGATGTTCTTATGACCCAGCTACGCCTGATATCTTATGATCATGACTAATTGTTTCTTTTGCCTGTTTTAACGCTCAGCAAGAAATTTGCTGCAGCTCTTATTACGACTTCTTCTGATTTTCATGCTCTGTAATCAATAATCTTAGATACTTATCTTTTTTTTGTTATTGTCTGTATTAATGAAATGAGCTAACGGCTAAATTTTCTAAGAAGCAGAAATAAAGAGAGCTTAGATCAGTAGAACAGTTTTATTTACAGCTGTGGCCAGCAAGAAATCTAACGTCACAGATGCGTTAAAAGAAAAAAAATAAAAGCTGACATGAATGAAATGAAGAAGCGTGACTATTACGGAACTGGGGTTTCTCCCTCTTACTCTTCTATCATTTCTGACTGAAATTAAGACCAGTAAATGCATCTGATCCAGTCCTTACAAAGGACCCCTTGTCAGTCTCCATTGTATTTTTTGCTAAGGCTTGTACTCCATGAAAAAAATTTAAATAAAAATAAAATTATATTTCAAAATAATACTCCAATTATTCGCATATAATCATAATATAACAATGCTCTTATTTAATCCTTTGATTATATAAATTTGATCTAAAATAATCTATTTGGGTCTAAATTTAGAATCAATTTTATAAAGTTAAGAGACTAGGCTTAATTTTGGACGACTTTTTTTATTATTTTTTAAAGTAAATTTTTAGTATAAAAATTAAAATTTTTTACGAAAAAGTTACTTTAAGAAGAAATAAAAAAGCCGTCCTAAATGAAGCTTTCATTTGAGATAATATTTTTACTTTTTTTTAAAATAGCTTTTTAGTATAAAATTTTTTGAACTAGAGCTACTTTAGAAAGCAGTAAATTAAGGCTTGGCTTGGGATAGCTTCGACTGACTACTTTTTCGTTACTTTTAAGATATTTTTAGAAAAAATTATTTTAGAAAGTAATAAGAAAATTGACATAAATAAGGTTAAATTAAGATCAATTTTATATCACAATTATCACATAAGAGATTATTTTTGATTAATTTTATTTAGTCGAGGAATTAAATTAGGGCAACGTATTCTTGAACTAGATTAGCGATATACGAATAATTTGAGGATTATTTCGATATTTTTCTGATTAAAAATATGTATAGAATTAACATTTGATCAGATGAACTAATATAATCCTTTAAAAATAAAAATATATGTACTCTTTTCAATTTGAGTGACCTATCAGAAAAGCTAAGCCTCAAATAATTTTATATTTGGATTTACTTTGGAGTATAATGATAGTTAATATTTTATTAATCAAATATAAGATATAAACTAATTAAGTAAATATGCATGATGCCAGTTAATTTTTTTTATTGAACTCAATTATTATCCATTTTTTTAATTTAAGAAAAATTCTTACAGTTAGTTTGGCAGATAGAAACTACTATTAATAAGCATAATTTAATTGAATTAATTATTTTAATCCTAATTATTATATATTAAATAAAATCTTTCTTACAAAAATCAAGTACTAATCCTAATAAATCCTTTATTTTTCATTGTCATCTCTTTTAATGACAATTAAAATATACTAAGAAAAATTACTATTATTATCTTATTTGATTACTAATAATATGCGGACTGCATTTTACTAATAATAATATCCAATTTCTCTCTCTCTCTCTCTAGTATTAGCCAATATCTTTTGACTTTATATTATAAAATTTTTGGAATTGAATTTAAGATTATTTAAACTATGATTTCAATAAATTTATAGTCGAATTAAACGTCGCAAGAAGACGTATCCATCAACACTAAAATGATCTGGTACTAATGAGTCCAGATCAAATAGCTGAAGTGTAATTAGAAATTTAACATTCAAATATTGCATGTTTATAGTGAAAGGGATTGCCTCTATGGCCCGAACCCAATGAGCCCAAGTAACATTAATAGGTCACTTAAATAATGAAAGAATGATCTATGATTTAAGGGGTAAATATAAGCTACTTGATAAAATGTTCTTGATTTTGGTTACTTTTAAAAATTATAAATAGACCCTCAGCTACAAAAAGAGAGATTATTACGTGTAGACGGCAAACGCGTTCGGAGGCCAATCCGGATGCGCCATGTCACCCAATGAACTGTGTATTGGTGATGTGGTGCGCTCGGATTGACCTCCGGACGCTTTCGGTGTCCACGCGTAATAATTTTTCCTACAAAAGAGGGGACAATTTTGACTTAGGATTCAAGAAAGCTCTTATAAGTTTTGACTAAGCTCCTTGGTTTATCTTTTTTTTTTTGTGGTTAGCATGGATCGCTTTCGACAAGTGATAGTGGATGGATGAACCGTATTCGATAGGTGATTATGGTTGGAGGGCGACTATGGTCAGAGAGACTGTAGTTGGGATATGGATGCTAGAGGGATCGTAGTCAGGTGACGAAAGACGAAGAGACTATAGTTGACGGATGACAAAGATTTGACTGAATGTTGTTGGTGGGCAACGATGGTCAGAGGGACCTCAGTGGGCAAGCGACTGTGGTCGGAGGGATCGTAGTTGATGGATGATAGAGGTCAGAAAAACTGTAGTCGGTAGGCGACGGAGGTCTAAAGTGTGATTTAGTAAATCCTATCAATTTAGATTTAGAAAATTTTAAGCCAATTAAATCTTAAACATTGTTTGAATTACTCATGTTAAATCTAGTAAAATCCATATGAATAGTTTGGCTATTCATTTCATAATTTAAGTCTATTAGTTAAAATAAAATTTTAATAATTATTATTAAAAATAAAATTAAAATAAATATTATTATTTTATAAGATCATAATTATCATTATTTTAGTTAATATCTTTCATTAATGAACCACTACTGGATAGCATCTATGTTAGAAAATTTGTAAATTTTTTTTATTAGGTATATTAATTGCTTAACATCTATGTTAATTTTTTATCAACAAATTGATGGATTACTTTCCAAAATAATTATGTAGTATGCAAATATATATTTACTAATCACAACATAAATAACCTAAAGTGATGGCTCATGTATTATTATTATTATTATTAACGTTATTATTGCTATTATTATTATTTTTATAATTCTAATTAATTTTATTACTCTTTTTTTTATTATTATTGATATGTCTTCAAAAAATTATTTTAATTGAAAATAAATCTCAATACAAATATGAATCGAAAATTTTCAAAATTAAACTGTAATTATCCAAACTCCAAAATTTTCATAAAAAATCTCTCTTACTACCAAAATCTCAAAGGAATAATAATAATAATAATAATATCAACTATATTATAATTTTATTTTAATTTAAATAAATATTTTAAAATTATAATTTAAATTTACATATTTCAAAATACATAAAAGGAATAGTAATTTAATCAAATTTGATTTAAATTTATTTTGCATTTTCTGTTAAAACGTAAATTATAACTGCATTTTAATCGAAAACACAAAAAAACTTTTGCGAGTACGATCCTTTTTAAATTAAAATTTTTTTAAAATCTTTTTGCTAATTATATTTTAAATGACGATCCTTTTTTAAATTCCGCCTATAGATATATACTGATTTATTAATTTAAATATTTATCAAAATAATTATCGAATGATATAAAGCGAGCTATGGGAAATATATTAATTTTGTTTTATTCAGTTTTATTTTTAGCCATTTTAGATTACATAATTAATATTATCTAAAATGATATAAAGCGAGGTATGGGACAATGATGCCATATAAATGTGAGTAGGTGAGATCTATAGTCTGTTGTACTTAGTACTTCTCTCCACGACTACATTTATAAGAGTTCCATTAAGCTTTCTTTAATAAAATAATTTGGTTAGGTTGGAGATTTGCCGACAATGTTATTAAAATCGTGTAATAGAATATTTACCTTAGTGTTAGAAAATAATTACCGTAATTAATGGGTACTTTGAGTTCTTAGAAATCAAATATATATTTGTATTGTTAGGCTTATTAGCCTCTGGAGTGGCCGTATTAAATGATCTGACATGTCAATATGATACCATAGAAACTAAAGATTTTAGATTTTATTTAAGTCTAAAATGTATAGCTACTTAGGTTTTATTTGGGATGATTTTTTTACTGCTTCTTAAAGTAATTTTTTAATACAAAAATTTTAATTTTTAATTTTGTACTAAAAAGTTACTTTAAGAAGCCATAAAAAAGCCGTCTTAGATTTTATTTGAGACAACTTTTTTATTGTTTATTAAGGTTTCATTTGAGACAACTTTCTTAATACTTTTTAAAATAATTTTTTGGTATAAAAATTAAAATTTTGGTTCCAAAAAAACTTTAAAAAATAGTAAAAAAATAATCTCAAATAAATTTTAAAGTAACTTTTTAGCTTTCATTAAATAACTGAACTTCAAATATCACATCCGTATTTCTTAAGAGTTAATTTTTTTTTTTGAGTATTTTGTGCTTAACTCTGATGGATCAATATTTGATAATCAATTGCACAATGCTATCCTAACAAAATGTGATTTTTAGACTTTATCATTAAAATTTTGGTGAAAATTATTAAAGTTCTATGGATAAAATTTGGACTGGTGCTTAGAACGGGAAATTATTCCGTCCGGCTTCCGGACAGTCTGAATTGTGATGTAAACATTATGTATAATTTTGTACATACTATTTGTATACATTACGTATATTTAAATCTGGACGTACGGACACCGGACGGAATAGTTTCTCGCTTAGAATAATGGATGTTTGCAAAATATTTTTAGATTCTCCTTCTATTGTCCTTATCTTACTTGAATAATAATAAAAAAAAGATTTGTGCAAAAAGAAAATAAAATAATTAATATAAATTTAAAATTTAAATATTAAATTATCTTTGCTAACAAATGTACAAAACTTTGAACTTTGAAATTAAAAAATAATAAATTTTTGTCGAAACAAGGATGGCACCATTTCAGTCGACAGCCTAGGCCCAGGTTTCAGCTTAATTCAGGTGATACGTGGGCCAACCAAACCATCTGCTCGCTCGGATTCGGTTCACTTGCGTTCAGGAGCGGAATCAATTTTAATTTTCAGTGGGGGCAAATTTATAAGGTATATATGTCGGTGATCCAAGGGGACAGTACCACTTGGTGGGGTTCGATCTGCCCGGTCAGATCGCGAGGTCAAGAGGCAGCACCCTTGCGGGGGTTTCCGAGGGCGCTAGAACAAATTTTGATTTGAAGGATATTTTTAAAATTCAATGATGAATTCTCTTTACTATTTATTGGGGGCAATTATCTAAAGATCATATTATTTTAAAATTTTTAGGAGAGCAATTGCTTAAAAATTCTTATAATAAAAATTAAAAAATAAATGAAGATGAACAAATTACCTAAAAAATCATATAATTAAATTTTTTAAAAATTTTTTGAGGGCAATTGCCCCCTGACCACAAGGAGTTCCGCCCCTGCTTGTGTTGGCCGGTTCACCTGTCTATTGGCACTTGGCGCCATTGAGAAACAAGCTACTAATTGGAAGGTCTTCAGAACTTTCTTTATAATATTATAGAAGTTTATAATGTTATTAAAATTCTAAATTTATTGGTCTAAATATTCGGAGGAGGTTGGTATACAGCGACGATTAGGTCGACCTTTGTATCTTTTCTGGCATTTTGTTGATGAAATGTAAATGCATTGCAACATTAAGAAATTTACATTCTTCGGAAAAATTTCATCATAAAATCAGTAAATGAGAGAGTTCTTCGTGGGTACAAATGCTTGAATAAAAGCTGGAATTTTGTGCTTGCAATAACGTCAAACAAGCAAAAAGAATACTTACTCTTCGTAATAGCAACAATAACCAAACGTTAATTAATCACGCAGACATGCAGTTCAGTAGTAAGGTATCACGGGCGGCGGCGGCGACGCGTAGGACACTCCGACGACGGGCGGCAGAGGAAGATTACCCCCGCCTTTGCAGTTATCCGGCGGAGGCGGAGGCGAAGAAGTTATTAGAGGCGGTAGAGGTGGCGGCTGGTGGTGTTCCTGAGGTGGTGGAGAGTGGAGTACTGGCTTTTTGGGTGGAGGCGGCAACTGATACACCGGCTGTTCCGTTGGAGTTGGTGTGTTGTGCTCTGATGGAGGCGGAGAGTGATGGGCCGGGTGCTCCACTGGGGGTGGTGAATGGTATTGTTCAGATGGAGGTGGCGAATGGTAGACCGGTTGCTCTGCCGGAGGTGGCGAGTTGTGGACCGGTTGTTCCGATGGAGGTGACGCTGCCGGAGGCGGGGAGTTGCGGACGGGTTGCTGCGATGGAGATGGCGAATGGTAGACCGGAGGCTCTGCCGGAGGTGGCGAGTGGTAGACAGGTTGCTCTGCCGGAGGTGGCGAATTCACTGGTTGCACCAATGGAGGTGGTGAGTGATACAATGGTTGCTCGGGCGGAGGCGGCGAGGGATAAACTGGATGCTCCGATGGAGGTGGGGAGTGCTGGACCGGTGTCTCCGATGGAGGCGGCGAGTAATAACCTGGATGTTCCACAGGAGGCGGTGAGCTGTACACTGGTTGCCCCGCCGGAGGGGGCGCATTGTCGATAGGATGCTCCGTCGGAGGTGGCGACTCACAGCCCGGTTGGCCCGAAGGGGGCGGCGAATGTTCGACAGGGTGGTTCAACGGGGGTGGCGAGTTGTAGATTGGAGGTGGCGAAGAAAGCCCTGGGTTGTGGACCGGAGGTGGCGAGTAATGTATCGGTTCTGCTGGTGGAGGCGAATGGTGAATCGGTTTCACTGTCTGAGGCGGGGAAGGGTAGACCGGATTCTCCGCCGTCGGTGGCGAAACAGGTTGGTTAGCTGGAGGCAAATGGTAGACAGGCGAAGACGAAGTTTTAGGTGGCGGTGCAGAGGAATATGGCGGTTCTGCAGGTTCATTGCCAGAAGACGATGGTGGCGGCGGTGGCGGTGGAACCGGAGAGTGCTGAGAGCCGTGTCCAGTAGCAGGAGGTGGGTGAGATTTAGTCGACGGAGATGACTCCGACGATGGCGGCGGTGGTGGTGGAGGGGAAGAGATTTGCCCCGTGTGTCCACCACTAACAGGCGCCGGTGGCGGTGGTGAGCTTCTTCCGCTACCCTTAACACCCTGCTTCGGTGGTGGCGGTGTGTTCAAACTCGGGCTCCCACCCGAGTGAGCCGGCGCTGGAAGAGGGAACTCTCCTGCGCCGCACTTTGCCTTCGTACAATCAAACGGCAGCGTAGCAGCCGCCGTGCACTGACTCGGTGGCCGCTGGCTCGGAATTCCAAGAATGCAGTTTTCACTCCCATCCACAACCACCCCTCTCCTCCCAACACATTCCGGGGCCTCGCCGGAGAAGAAATTATAAGAAAAGGTGAAATTTTGCAGCTTCGGCAGCGTACAAACGGCACCGGGAACAAATCCCGTAAGCTGATTTCTCCCCACATCAAGCTGCTCTACACTTGTCAACCCCGCAAAAGTCAGCGGAATCGGCCCCTGCAGCCTATTAAAGCTCACATCAAAGACAGTAAGTTTCTTCAACCTCCCAACCTCCGGCGGAATACACCCAGATAGATTATCATTAAGAAGAATAATCTCATTAAGGCTTCTCTCCATCCTTCCAATACTTGACGGAATGCACCCGCCAAGATCATTGTTTGCAAGCACAACAACAGAAACAGGGGAATTCCCCAAATTCCCCGGAATTCCACCACGGAGGCGGTTAGAGTTAAGGAAGATGGCATCAAGGGGGAGGTCGAAGAGCGCCGGCGGTATATTCCCTTCAAACTCATTGAACCGGAGGTCGAGGAATCGAAGCGACGGTAGCTTGAGGACAACGGCAGGGAACTTGCCGACGAATCGGTTGTTGCCGAGGTCGAGCTCGTAGAGGAGCGTGAGGTTGCTAAATGTGGAAGGGACGACGCCGCAGAAGCGGTTGGAGTTGAGGTGGAAGACGGCGAGATCAGAGAGGAGCCCCAGTTCAGGGGGCAGGAATCCAGCGATGTCGGCACCATTGAGGTCGATGGCTGCGACGACGATTAGGGTGGGTTGAAAGGGGAGAGGGGCGCAGAAGACGCCGGAGTAGGAGCAGACGTTGGGGCCCACCCATGAGGCGGTAAAGTTTTGCGGGTCGGAGAAGATGGCTGTGGTTTTCCAAGTTTGGAGGGCGATATAAGCTGCTCGGAGGTGGGGGTTAGGGAATCGGAATTGGTCGGGATTGGCGGCGTCGTTTTGGTTAAGTGCCGCTGTGGATATCGCCGGAGATAATACGAGGAGGAAAAGAAAGAAGGGAAGAGACATTCCGGCGAGAGAGAAAGAGGCTGCGACGGCGAGGTTTCAGTCACATGGAAGGTGGCGAAGAGGGGTTGGGGGAGTCGGTGCTTTGGGGATGTCTGGCTTGGATTTATACACTGTATTTAAAATGAAGAGGACATTTTTGGATTTATTTGTTTATATGAATATTTGGATTTGACTTCACATGGTTTGATTTATTTTTATTTTATATTTATTTGAAATGGTAGGGTACTCTTTTTTTTTAATTTTTAATAACAATGGGAAGAAACTTGATGAAGGTTCTGATGATCACACTAAGGGAGTTATGGCCGTAAGATGATATCTAGAGTTATGAAAGAGAATACGGTGAAATAATGAATGCAAGAAAGAGAGAGATATAGGTTTCTTCAATATAGATGAAATTTTTATTATCTAAACTAGAGGTATAAGTTGATAGAAATCTTAGAAATTTTGATCACAAAGAAAGAAGAAACATCTCTTATGAGGCTTCTCTTGAATGGAGTAGAATAAAATCACTTCCATTTTCTTTTTCTTCTATCTTCTTCAATAGTAATGATGATTATGCTTCTTCTTCTTTTTGTTGTTCATCCTTCTCTTTTTATAAAGTCCGAGTTAGGTATATCTTTGATATGATGGCTGTCTTGTCAATGTTTGTTGTCAGGTGATTGTCGGTGTCAAGTGGAATATCAACTGAGAGGGACAAGTCGGATGGGCCCTTGGAAGCTTGTTGTCATTGGCTGTGACTCAGTCCGGAACTCCTTATTGAGATGTGAGATGGTCGAATGTCTTTGGAGTGTAGTCAAAGGGATAGACTGTTGTGATGTGTAAGGCCGTTATGTGGTTTCCCTATTTTAGGTGAGACGGGTGAGTGATGTTTTAACGAGGCCTTTAGATTGATTTGGTTGTGAGAGATATCTTGTTAGAGCGGTGTGTATCGCCCTTTGTTTGATGTAACATTATATATGAAGCTTGGTTCTAGCTCAAATGAATATGATTTGTTTGTTTGAGAGATGAACTTTTGAGATCGTCCTCGCTTGGGGGCGACTGTCTGGAAGAGGTGGACGGTGCTTGTAACAGCCCAAACTCATAACTATCGAGATATTATTCATTTTGGCCTAAGAGCCTCACGATATTGCCCTTTTGGTGTAACTTCCCAGAAGGTCACTCATCCCAGGATTTCTTTAGGATGAGCACGCTTAACTATGAAGTTTTTTTAATAAAATTTCAACCATTACATCAAAAGGTGCCTCGATATTTAATATTTTTTTTACTTTAAGGGTTTTACAATCTTCTCCATTTAAGTAACTAATGTTCTCGTCAGTGTTGTTATCCCAGAATCATCCACTATGCAAATAAGGTTCTATATGTGACTCCTACAAGTTCAAGTGGTGACTCCCACCACATAGCACTTTGTCCCATATAGGGTTCAAGAGGTGACTCCTATGATGTAGCACTTTATCTTGTATGACACTTAGTTTCCATCTTCCGACTGGTGCATTGCTCTGATACCATTTATAACAGCTCAAACTTTTAATTATCGAGATATTATCTGCTTTGGCCTAAGGGCCTCAAGATTTTATCATGTTGGTGTAACTTCTCATAAAGTCACCCATCCTAAGATTTCTTTTAGATGTGTATGCTTAATTATGGAGTTTATTAATGAAATTTTAACTATTACACCAAGTGACGCTTTGATATTTAAGAGTTTAACTTTTTTTACTTAAGGAGTTTCATTGTGCTGGTCCAATGTGCTCCAATATTAAGCTCCCTTCCAGCTTATGAGCGAGTCCCTTGAATGAACAGGTCCAAAGGAGGAGGGTGTAAGAATTCAAATTTGGAAGGTTGTAACTGGTCGCTATTGCTTTTACTGTAATGTGTTTAAAGGAAAAATAAAAACTGGTTGACTCGTTGGTTGAAGATGTATTAACCTGTACAGGATGGTGGGCTGACAGATATTTCTTTAAATATTGTGGTTGGATGTTATCCTTTACTGATTCACATAATACAACGATACAACGATTGAGAGTTATAAAAAGTTATTATTATGTTGACAGATAAGAGTGACTACTCTGTTTGCCAAGCTAGCGGTTACTAATTATTGATTATCGATTATTAAAAAATACCGTAATAACTAGAACTTCTTACTTGTTGATGTATGGCCACCGAAATATATGTTATAGATTTATTGTCACTGTATGACTTTACAAATACTCTATTGATTTACTAAAATTGTACATATTTATTGTTATTGTATAATTTCACTGTTACTATCACCAATTTACTAATGATAATGTACTAATATTATTACAGATATGTACATCGATATTATTTGATATTACTACTGATTCACTATTATTGATTCACTATATTAATATTAAGAATGTGATATATTAAGCACATGATATACTGAGTAGCATATGATTAAGATACAGATTTGATGTTGATATAGAATAACTGAATATAATGTGTACATTATCATAAGATCTTTCTGCATTGATATGATTTTGATAGTCTTTAATGATGCTTTGATTTTACATCTTTTTATGATTTTTTTACTAATTGATAATACTGATATGACAACTGCTTTATCGATTCGACACTAATACTGTTTACTAGTTTCCCCGCTATACTATTTTACTAGCTACCGTATCATACTATTTTACTGGTTAAAGATTCAACTGCTACTGCTTGTGAGTTTTATTATTTCTATCTGATTCTTGATCATATGACTGTTGCTATTATGAATTGACTAACGACATGCATAATGCTTCTTTACTGTATTTTGAATTTAGTTATAGGATTTTAGTAACATAATGGGCTTTTTAGCTCATTATATATGGTTTAAATGATTTTAGCTCTTGTAAGAGATTCAGGTGTGTGAGACTGATCAAGATTGCTCATGTTTTATTTTTTTTTTGCTTTAGTTATTCTTTTATGCTCAAGAATGGAAGGATATATTATGATTATATGATTCCTGAGTATTATATATAGATGTGTATTGATATTTTGAATTATAAAATTTATTTCCGTTGTTTATTTAGTAATAGATGAAATTAGATAACCTGATTATTATATAATAAAATATAAAAGAAAGAATTCTTCCAAATTAGATTATGGGCGTTATAGAGGGAGTCCTCCTTATGCTCGACCCAAATATAAACTGTAAAACACCTACGAACGGGTACCTACACAGATAGGTATTCAAGAGTGTATAGGCGGAGCCAAGCAGAGTTTAAGATGTGCATCCTTTATAAGTAAGGACAAACATTAATAAAATCATTTTAATTGGGTAAGACTCGATGGTTTTCCCCTTTTTAGAATTTTATTGTAAAAGTTGTAATATCTCTTATAACTTTTGCACCTCTTTTTCTTATTTGTGTATGTGCTAGATCTTCGTATAAAACTACGATGCTAAACTCTATATCTCTCTACCGCTATAAATATCCCGGCCAACAATATTTCTAAACTATTAAACTTATAATTGGGTTGGATTATATTATGAATTATTTGGCTCTTAGAATTGAGAATCGACACATTACATCAATTCTAAGCAAATAATGTTGAAAATAAGAATAGAATTACTTAGATTTTATTTTGAAATAGTTTTTTTTTTTTTACTGTTTTATGATAAGAAAAATAATTAATAAAAATAATAAAAATTTGAAAAATAAAATTTTTAATTTTATTTTAATTTTCTATTTTTTAAAATATTTTTAAATTATGGCCGAGAAAAAAATCTAAAAGTTAAATTACCTCAAATAAAATTTTAATCAGAAAGTTTAGAAAAGATTAACGCGAAATTTATTATCAAAGTTTTGTTATAAATTTGCTTTTTTATTAAATTTATTTCGTACACCCAAATTTTCTTAAAAGAAAACCATTGTAGGTCCCACCCACCTGTTTACGTGACCTGCATCAACTGCAGTTCGCAGCTTCTCTGTCTAATGTCTATCGCAGAATTACGAACGAAATAAATAGATATTTAATTTAATGTTTTTTAATTTAAATATCTAAATATCTTATTATACCCGAAAGCGCGTTCTGATCTGGAAAAAAAGTTAAGCAACGCGGCATTGGAAACCTAGCATTGAACTGCGTTTGAATAATTTATTTTTCTAACCACTTTAATTTTTTCAATGTTTTTTGAAATGAGAGTTTATTTGAGTTTGCTGAAGTTTTTATAAAAAATTTTTAGGGAAAATAAATAAATAAATAAATAAATAATATATATATTTTCAGCTGTCATAAAAAATGACAGCAGTGTCAAACCTATTATCGAGAGATTCCAAAGTCCTTGGTGAAGAACATACATGATCATGTTATATAGTTAATTAGTATAAAATTTATCGAATAACTGATCATTAAAAGAGAAGCATAAAATTAAATTAAGTGTTGTAGAAATGATGATGCTCACATGATAAGTGATTTTACTCTTAGAGACAAAATGCGAAACGAGTATACATGAAAATATTGAATCAGCCCGCATGGAAGATAAGATTAGAGAGAATCGTTTTAAATGATTTGGTCGAATAAAATATCGACCTTCTGATAATCCAATTAGAAGACTAGACGTATTAGATTTAGCCTATAATGAGCCAGATCTAAAAAGATTTTTTTTTTTTTTTTTTGTGACGAGGAACTAATCTGCTTTGCAGATTGTAAACCCCGGTCGACCTAGCAGGCTACCCATACCAATTAGCCCGGGCCAACGCTTAAGATTTTCGCTGCCACCCATGAGGTAGATCTAAAAAGACTTGATTAAAAAGTGTTAGAAATGACATTTTTTTAATTATATTTGAATAAGAATTTGACTTTTAACAGAACACAATGAAGAAAAAGAATTCATGTTGTCGATCTCACGTAGTGAGATAAAATATGATGTTATTATGAAGCTATCATAAAAAACAAATTTTTATCATGAAATTTTTTTAAAAGTGATAAAAAAATACTAGTGCGGTTTGAAAAGTAAAAATTAAGATTGTTTTGTTTTTTAGCTTTAGCTCATTCCAAGTAAAAAGGTGGTTCTAATAATATGAATTTCTTATTTATTTTATTTGTTTCTTTTTTTACTTCCAGCTTTAGCTCATTCCAAACTTGTCGTGTTCTCCACTCGGTGAATAAGAATATTGCCCTCTGAAGCTATTACTTGAAGAGCAATATTAAACTTTCTAAGGTCATTAAATATATATATTTTTCATAATATTTTCTTATATTAAATTTGATTTGCAAAAATATCAGAGAAATTATGCAAATTGATCTAAATAAATTTTTGGGAAGCTAGAAATTTCAGCTTATTAGATTATGTGCATTTTATTAATAGAAGTAAGAAATATTTGTGAGTACAATACATATATTTGTTAATGTGTGGACATTAAGAAAGCAACTGCTCAAATAAAAAAAAAAACATATTATAATATCCACAGTAGCTTCAAAAAAAATTTATTCCCACAAAAGATTCACATAAAACATATGCTTTATTTTAAAATTTAAATTATTTGTACATATGTTTCAAGATCTAATATCCAAATGCCATCAAAATTTGAATCTTTTGATCTTGAGATTAAGGCTTCGTTTGAGACGGTTTTCTTACTGTTTCTTAAAACAATTTTTTAATACAAAAATTAAAATTTTTGTACAAAAAAACTGCTTTAAGAAGCATTAAGAAAGCCATCCCAAACAAAGTCCGTAAAAAATTTTATTTTTGTACTAAAAAAATATTTTAAAAAGCGTTAAAAAAATAATCTCAAATGAAGCCTAAATTAACTAAGATTTTAACCAAGAAAAGCATGAAATGATCTAAAGGATCAAATTTGCTTAGTTGTGAGCCCAAATCCACATTGCTTCAGCATATTAAACAAGTAATAATAACAAATGGAAAATTGCTTAGAGATTCCAGGTTACAACACAATCATTTTTCAGTATTGTGCAGCTGCAGCTGCAGCTGCTGTGTTTGGCAGAGATTCTGGCCAAATCATGGTGGCTCCTGATGCTAATCAACTGCTCAACCACCCAAAAACTGTACATTCACAGGTTATTATAATAGAAGTAAACGCATAACAGCTCCAGCAAGCTGAGAAACACATAAAATATTTGGGTATTCAACGCCTAAAATAATAAGTTAATCAAAATCTGTAGACAGCATCATGCTCTTTTTTTTTTCTCTGTGCAGAATCCTAATTAAACAAAGAAAATTCGTTTGGAACAATTTTCTTATTAATTTTTAAAATAAAATTTTAATAAAAAAATATAAAACTAAAATTTTTAATAAAAAATAATAAAAAAGCTATCTCAAACGAAATAAAAAATTAGTAGAATCCTATATTACACACTCACATTATATGAAAAACACACAAAAGTTTATACCAAAATATTCTAATTAAAAATTCAATTATGCTAAGTCCATAATTTTATCTACTTTATATTTATGATGAGTACAACACTTATATATAAGTTAAATTTCACAGCACAAAAAAATATCTAAACATTTTAAAATTCATTCGAAATTATTTTTTTATTAAAATAATCTTAAACATAATATTTCCAGCATACCTCATATTCATAAAAAATAAAATAATGATAATAAAAATGGAAAACTTACAAATGAATCAGACTTGAATAAATTGTAATTCAAAAGAGAGCTCAAATATATTTTAGCAATTAAATAATATTTAACCTCAAGATATTATTTATTTAATTTTAATTTAATCTCAAAACCCTTGGAACTAATATTGCCCTTTTATAATATTTATTTAAAAATCATTTTTTTATTATCATATGAATTAAATAATATGCCGTTCATATTTGTTTAATTATAATATCACATATATATCCCACATCCATTTTATATTCTAAATATCAGTGTTTGTGAATCAATCATCCTAGCTAAAACCTCTCCTCAAAGCACTCCCAAAATTAAGGTTTCAATTTGGAACAATTTTCTTATTATTTTTTAAAATAATTTTTAAGTATAAAAATTTTGACTTCAAAAATTTTTTTATTAAAAAATTATTTTAAAAAGTAATAAAAAACATGTCCCAAAAGAAACCTAGACTATTTTTTGCTGCTGCTTTTAAAATAAAACTTGTATTAAAAAGCTGCCGTAAAAAACAGTAAGAAATTTATCCAGAACGAAGCCTAAAAAATAACTTAACTACATTATCAAAAGAAATCTGGCAAAGCATGAGGAGATGGAAACTTATCACTAAATTTTCATCTTGTTGAGTCCTCACGGTTTGGCAAATTGTTGCTTTGCTATACAATTTGATCAAAATTATGAATAGTGAGTGACCTAATGAATTAACCAGACATTGTTGCTTACTTATCTTACATAACATGAGAAAATCTGCATGCATTAAATCTTCACCCATCCCACAGAAAGGCGCCAGTTGGAGAAATTATTCTTTGCGGTCATCGAATGGTTCCGAGGCGAATCGGGATGCGTCACGTCACCCTGTACATAGAGGTACACAATATCGATGCATAGCTAAAAAGTGACTTGGCGCGTCCTAATTTAATCATAACCGTTTATGTGTGATGTCATTTGGCAGCAAAATCATCGGTTAGAGGGCATGTGCCATGTTCTTACTGAGAAGAGATGGTTTGAGAAAGAATTTTAATGATGTTCATGGTTGGACATTCGCTTTTTATGAGTTAAAGTGATTTTCAAATTTATTCACCCCGACAAACTGTTGTGGAGGGCAGATGGATTTTTGCCATAAGTGTTTGGGTGATTTATTTCATCTTAAATATCTTAATTTTTTTATAATTTTTGAGTTTTAAACTTTCATTGAAATTGGAACCCCTTAATAATTGATTTTAAAATTTGGGGGTATTTTAAAAGTACGATCCCCTCTAGTTGAGATTAGCTTTGAACATGGCCATCATCGGAGATCTATGAGTATGATCGTTTCATTAGTCGAACTTTGTCAACTCTGTTTGCTTGCAAATAGAGGATCGGGTCGAACTCTTAATTTCTAGAGTTATCGAGTAAATATCAGAACCTAGGATGTTCATCTTAATATGTGAATTTTCTTTGTAAGAGAACTTGAATGCTTAATATGAATGTATAAAACTAAATACTCAAGTCGACGCTAAGATTGTTTATTTGTTTGGTGGTTCAGCTGTGTCAACTTTGGTCCATTCAAAGAGAAGGATCAGACTTGAACTCAGTTCATTTTTTTTACCCGTGCAGCATCCTCAGATGTCATATACGTACATACATCATGCTCATCGGGGCCCATGCGGGTACATGCTTTTGAGTGCATTTAGTACAATGTATTTATAAGGTGGCTATATGTATGTAATGCAGTGGATGTATATGACATATTTGCATATTCAAATACACATTCACGTATTCATTTATATGTTAACATAGTTCTGTATATATTTGTATGTTTGCATGTATACGTGTGTGTTAACATATGCATTTGCACGCTACTTAACGTGCTTGTATGACATTTTTGTATGTTGGATGGTGTGTTTACATAATTCGTTTTACATGTTGCAGTGAATATATTCACATTGTGTTGGCAAGTTAGATATATGCCTGATATATCTATATGTTACTTAATGCATAATGCATTTTCAGATGACATGCACTCATGATGCATTTGTACCATATACTTACAGGCTTTCAAAAGCATTTACATGATGCATATGTATATTATCGATGCATGAGGGGGATATTTTAAAATATTCAAATATGATCAATTGTGCAAATGATTATTATTAAAAAATGTGTATAATTCTATTTAAGAGTCTACAAACGCATTCTGTCCGCTTGTATGAATGTTGCAGATCCGATGGCGTAAATGTGAGTTAGACTTTAGCTATTGTATAGAAGAGAGATGTTATTAGTTCATTTTTTTTTCCTCCAAGTTATCACATCATTCAAGCTAGCCCGTAGGGGACATCTATTCAATATACAATATTAATGCTGCAAATGAACTGAGTGTTTGACGAGCTACTTGTGGCTTGGCTCAATAAGAGCTCGTTTATGTTCGTTTGATAAGGTAAATGAACAAGCTTGAACAACTTTGATAATACTTAATAGCTAAATAAACAATCTTGAATAACCTGGCGTTCGGCTCGTTTATGTTCACGAACAACATCGTTTATAGCTCGTGAATATGCTCGTTAAGAAGCTCGATTAAAAAGCTAGATTATGCCTTATTTAATTAAAAATAAATATTATACTTATTTGACTAATAAGATAATTAAGTTTAATGTTATTTAACTAATTTTAAATTACTATTTAAAAGATATTTAATATTATTTAACTATTATAACATTATTTACTAATAAGATATTTATATATTATATATATAATTTACTTTTTTTAAATTTTGTTAACTCCCCCCTCTCAATCTCGAGCTTTTATTCTGTCAGGATAACGGACGGTTCTCCCGTCCGGTACAGAGAGGTCGGTACCGCTAGGTACCCATTGCGGTACCGACCATGGTACATTTTTTTTAACGTTTCGGACGCCGTCTGGTGTCCGGATAGAATAATTCTTCTTCAATCTCTCTCGCCCGCCGCTCTATCTCTCTCATCGGTCACAGGAAAAAAAAAACAACGGTGATTTAGTCCAACACCGTGAAATAAAGAAAGCTTTTTCACTATATATTGAGCTATAGTGGCAATGTGGTTGACGCGAGGCGGGCTGGGCTTGGTAGTTGGGGCGTGCTGTTCTAAGTATGCCTGCTCGATTTACAAAAAAATAATAATGATTTGCGGGCTGGCTCGGCTTGTTTAATGAGCGCCTCAATTAGAGGCTAGACGAGCTTAAAGTTAAACGAGCTCGAACTTAAACATGAGCTGTTCAAATTTGAACAGCTCATCTTTAAACAAGCTCAAGCTCGAACAACTATTGGAGAAGCTCGACAAGCTTCGAACTGAGCTTGAACACATTTTTGATAAACGAGCTCAAACTCGAACATGCCTAAGCTCGGCTCGGCTCAGTTCGTTTGCAGCCCTAGATAATATAAGAATATGACCCTTGCTTGAATGTAAGTTGTATTGTTCTCCACAAATCTCCCATTGTCATTTGCAGGCAAGCTGATTTGTTTGATATGATAACTTGGCACTACTGTTGACCTAGTTTTTACCTGACCCCAGATCTTGGGTCAACCCAGTTGACCAGGTCAACCTGGGTTGACCTAATAGACCCATATAGGTCTAAATCAATCCAAATCAAGTCCCGATCAACCCAAATCCAATCAAGGCTCAACCCTCACCTTCCTTGACCCTAATTGACTGGGTTGACCAAGTCAACCCAAGTCTTAATGGGTCAAAATTAACCCATTAAGACCCATTGTTGACCCTGATTTTCTCCCAGGCTTGGTCAAGGGAGTTGACCTGGTCAAATTGACCAAGTCAGGGCCCAAGACCCTCTCCCTTGTGTTCAATGGGTCAACCTGAGTCTGTTGAGCCCAGACCCAGGCCCTGGGTCAACCTGGTTGACCAGGTCAACCCAGGTTGACCCATTAGACCCATATGGGTCTAAATTAAGTCCAAATTAGATTCAAACCCAATCCAGGGCTCTCCAAGCCCTATTCTCTCCTCCACTGGACTCAGTGGGTCAGGCTTGACCCATTGGGCCCAAGTCTTGGTCCTGGGTCAACCTGGTTGACCAGGTCAACCCAGGTTGACCCAATAGGCCCTAATAGGTTTAAATCAAATCCTAATCAGATCCAAGCCCAACCAAGGGCTTCAAGGCTCATACCCTCCTCCCTTGGACCCACTTGACTAGGGTTGACCAAGTCAACCCTTGACTTGGTCAACCCAAGTCATTAATGGGTCAATATGGCCCATTAAGAGCCATTTAAAGCTCCAATTCTTTCCTAATCCATGCTAGACTCAAACCACGGCCCGTCCAACCTAGTTTCCCTCCTAATTAGCCCTAGGGTTGATCCTAACCGTCCATGATAGGGTTAGAGGCTTTAAATAGGAGAGATTAGGGCTTGCTTAGGGACTTTTGATCCCTCTCTCTCCCCAAGGACCCTCAGCCCGAGATATTTGGTGGGAGAGCTCCCTAGACTCCCCCTTACTTCCCTCGAGCCGAAGACCACCGGTCAACCCCGCCGGCGGCGAGATTCCGGCGACCCGAAGCTTAGGACGTCCAAGGCTTCAATCCGCTCGATCTAGGGCTCGTTTGACAGTGCTTCCAACTAGGAGAACATACGAGGACAGTCTACAAGCTCAGAGGATCCATAATATCCCTAATCCCACGGTGAAAACTCCTTAAAAACCTTTAGATTAGGTTAAGCACTCAAGGCTAAATAGCTTCTCACATACCGCATCTTAGGGAATATTGCTACGTCCACACGATTTCTGTTCATGAGCTTAGTCTAGGGTTAAAATTTCGTTCGATTCCATCCACCCGATCGAGAGAACGAGGCGAAAAACGCATTCGGCCCTCGGTTTCGCCCTAGCTCTTCGCAGGCGAGATCTCCGCCGTTGATCGCTCGATCAACGGCGGAGATCCCGTCGTTCCGTGGTTCGGTCCAAACCGCTTGACTGACCCCGCGGTTCCGCTCGCCACGTGGAACGATCCGGAGCGTCCGTTCAAACCGCGGGTGATCGAACGGCGGACGGAGCTCGTCCTACGTGGCTAAGTGAGCCGCGGTCCGCGGCTTTGATTGCCGCATGATTGCGGCAATCATTGGCGGCGGCGCAATGATTGCGCCGCCTGCCAATGATTGGCCCGCGTCCGCGGACCCAATCCGAGCCCGACAGCTGTCCCGCGCCGCCGCCGCCGCCGGTGATTTTATTTTTATTATTTATTTATTTATTCATTTAAATAATAATATTAAAAAAAAAATTTTTTTTTTATTATTTAAATAATAATGTTATTATAATAATAATATTATTATTATTATTATTATATTATTATTATTATTATATTATTATTATTATTATTATTATTATAATTATTATTATAATTATTATTACTATTTTATTATTATTATTATTATTATTATTATTATTTTAATTATTCTTATTATTATTATTATTATATTATTATTATCATTTTTTTTTTTAATCATTTTAATTATCCTAATTATTTTTATTACTATTACTATTATTATATTAATTAATTATTATTATTAATATTATTATAATATCAATATTATGATTAATAATAGTATTATTATTTTAATAATATTATTATTATATTAATATTTATATTATTATAATATTAATATTAATTATTATTATTAATATTATTATAATGTCAATATTATGATTAGTAATAGTATTATTTTAATAATATTATTATTATATTAATATTTACATTATTATAATATTAATATTTACTATTATTATTAATACTATTATAATATCAATATTATGATTAATAATAATATTATTATTTTTAATAATATTATTACTATGTTAATATTTATATTATTATAATATTAATGTTTATTATGATTATTAATGTTATTATAATATTAATATTATGATTAATAATAGTATTATTATTTTAATAATATTATTATTATATTAATATTTATATTATCATAATATTAATATTTATTATCATTATTGATATTGTTATAATATCAATATCATGATTGATAATAATATTATTATATTAATATTTATATTATTATAATATTAATATTGATTATCATTATTAATATTATTTTAATATCAATATCATTAATAATAATATTATTACTATCATTACTACATTAAATATTCATGTTATTATAATGTTAATAGTTCATTATTATTATTAACATTATTTTAACATTATTAAATTAATAATATTATTATTTTAATAATATTATTATATTGTTAATACTTTGAAACTATCTTGACTATTATTACATTATTATTATTATTATTATTATTTTTTTTTATGCTTTAAAGTTATTTTATTGTTATTTAAATTTATTTTAAAATTCAGATATTATTATATCTGATTTATTTTGAAATTATTAATTATTTTCAAATATTAATTATTTTAAATTATTTTAAAAATTACCTTTAAACCTATTTAACTTCGAAAATTCATAACTTTGTCATTTTAAATCGGATTTTGACGCACAATACCTTAAACTTTTCAGAAAAATATGAATTTTAATTTAAAATTATTCCCTGTATGTGATTCTGTCATTTCTGGATGTTTTCTGTATTCCTATGTTATTTAATTATTTAAATATTATTTAATTAATATAAATAATTATTTTAATAATAAAAATTATTTTAAAACCCCCTCGGTGGCTGGTAGACCTCCCATGCTTATGAATTGAAGTATTTTCAATCATCTTATTTTTAAACTTACATTATTACTATTTATAATATTTATGTATTTTAAAGATAATTTTAAAATTACATATTATTTAAATCCCCCAATTTTGGGAAGTCTACCCCTTATGAAACTTTAAACCTAGGACCTGTATGTGAACATAATTCATGTGGGAGAAGGATTAGTGAATGATTGTGTCTCAATCATTCACTAATCACTTCATTAGGTACCTTTACTTAGTGTTTTTTGTAGTCTTTGCATGTGTAGGTTGCACAAGCACTTAGCCTAGGCTCTCCTAGATCTAAGGACATGGTTTGGTGTGTTTATACTTGCTGCATCTACCCTCTGTATTATGCCTAAGGGTTAGTTACTTCATTTCATTCTTATATAACGTAGTGACACCCTAAGGACAACAATTAAGGATCGTCTAGTGAACTTAGAAAAATTCTAGGAATTAGGGTATAGCCCCGAATAGCTTGAAATTTGAAACACTTAAACATAGTGACATCTGGGACCCTCTAGAATTTTCTAGGAATTTTCTGGACTCTTTAAAACACTTAATTAGCAAACCCTAATCTACCCGTTAATTAAGCCTTAGAAACTTCAGTAAAATCTAATAAATCCATTTTAAATCAGAAAAATACCCATAATACCTCAAACTCTCCAAAATTCAGTCCCCAACCTTAGATAATTAGGGCCCCTTAATTGGACCTTAATCTGGACTTTAATTCAACCTTAATCAAAAATCACCTTTTTGCCTTAATTAAATCATTAAAAATTATTAAAAATCCCAAATTTTCCCCAAACACTTGGGAACACCTTCTTAGGTCATTTCTGATCTTTGGGGGTGATTCCAATCAGTTTGGAGCTGATTTGGGCCAAAACCCCCAAAATACCCCTAATTAGGCAATTTCGATAATTCCTTTAATTACCCCAACTTCTAAAAATCATAACTAATTATAGAAAATTCCAAAATGGGCAAACTAAAAGGCCCCTAACTCTAATTAAGGTCTAGTATTTGTTAAAAATATTAGGTGTCCAGAAATCAACCTAAAACAAAAAGTCAACTCTTCGGTCAACCGTAGCCTATAGTCTAGGGCCCGAAACTTCTAAAATTCATAACTTTGCGTAGGAAACTCCAAATCTAGCAAACTAAAAGGCATTCAACTCACATTAAGGTCTAGTATTTGTTAAAAATATTAGGTGTCCAGAAATCAACTTAAATCAAAAAAGTCAACAATCCGGTCAAACTTAGTTCAAAAACAAGACCAAAACTTCAGAAATTCATAACTTTGGATAGAAGAATCCAAATCGGGCATGCTAACTGTCTAACTGATCAGGTTAAGGCCTAGTATTTTATAAAAATATTAGCTGGTCATAAATACCCTTTAATCAAAAAGTCAATTTTGGACCCCCTTTTACTTAGTGTATAGGTGGACCCCGAACCCCCCTAAAACTCACTAATGCAATTTAAACTTTAAATATTATTACCCTAAGAACTAAAATTGATCCACACATTAAATCAACTAAGATAGATCTCAATTCACTAATATTTGGACTTTAAATAAAATTCACTTTTCAGACCTACAACCAACCTGGACAGTAGGCAATTGTAACTAACTACCCAGCTTAGGATCTACCTCAGCCACACAGGCTTTTACACACACTGTAGAATTGTTTGCTAGGGCACCACTTCTAGGCTTAGGTTAGGCCGGTGTTTACTTTTCTGCTGCGTGCCGAGTCTTCCGGATTTCATTGCATGTTGTGATTGAACTATTGGTGTGTTTGTTTACTTTTACTGCACTCTGGGAATTGATGTGATTGCACGATAGACTACCCATAGGTTAGGATCGAGGTTGATACTAATGATGTTTTCTGCAGGTGGCCATGCTCATGCAGCGCTAAATATAAGGGGGGGCAATAATCATGATTTAAAAATTAATGTTGTTTTATGCAGGTGCTTCAGAAATTGCTCAGCCCCCCTAAATAAATGAGGGCTAATTGAAAATCATTATAAATTGCTACAGGTGCTCCAGAGCTTGCTTAGCCCTCAAACATTTAAGAGCGTGGCCAAGTGTGGCTGTGATGAGTATTTTCATTTCTATATAAATTGCTTGGGATAATATAAAATTGCTTGGGTTGATTTTTTTTAGGATAACCTTGCAGGAGAGTCTAGATTTACTGCTTTCATTTAATATAAATGGTTTGTAACTTGGTATTGAGTTGTGAAAGTTTATTTTGAGTGGGGATACAAGAATCCAAAGGTTGGATGCCCAAAGAGAAAAGGACACCCAATATGAGGATAGTCCTTTTCTGTTTGAGAATCCAAATTTGGATTATTCTACTACCCGAGGAGTCCAAGGAAGCTGAGGTCCAAGGAGTCCGAGGAAGCTCAGATCCAAGGAGTCTAAGAAAGAGAAGATCAAGAAGATGAAGACCGAGAGTATCCCACTCAAAATAACTTGCGTTAGTCTTAGGATTAGAAATCCGGGTTGTTGGCAGTGGTGCCCGGCCACTTTAATTTTCTGCAGACCCTGGGTTGTAATTAAGGGCAGTTGGCCTATGGACATTTATTAATTTGTTTGGATAATTTTGATGTGTTTTATGATTGTGTGCCTCTAGGATTGTTTGCTTTTCTTAGTTTCTTGGCGTTTTGCATGTCGCTTTTGTTTTAGCCTGGATTTCGTTAGGCTCTTTAAGGACTAAAACTTTTTCTACTCCCAACTAACATTCAAATTTTAAGATTTAAATAATTTAGAAACTTAACGACCTAGGGAATTGCCGGAATCGTCCGGGGTAGCATGCATATCGTTGCATTTCTCTCTTTCCTTCTATAAGACACTTCCCCGCCCGTGGGTAGAGTCCGGATAATCTGACCTATGAGGATGAGGTGCCGGACCTGGGGAAGCCCAGTCTAATTCTAAAAATTATTTTTTATAAGCCTTTTTAAAGTTCTATGCATACCTGATTTGGATACTCTAACTAGCATGCATTGCATTAGAAACTAACTAAATCAAAATTTTAATAGCATTAGTCTTAGGAGCATACACCCTACATAAGTCCAGGGCCAATTAGGAAATCCTCTAGATGTCGGCCCTATCTCCGAGAACTATAACCCACCTACCCATCCTTCATAAATGACTGGACAGCATGGTTTTAAAGCGATTAGGTGGTTAGCTGGCTCCCCCTTCCAGGCCGGGGTAAGTCCAGGTTTTACATTGCATTAGTTAGGACACGGGTGTTAGTGTTGCGTAGAACACTAAACCCACCATAGATTCAGGATTCAAGGCTACTATTGTTCCGTAGTACGCCTCATCAGTAGGTAGGTCTTCTGTCTTCCAGAGACCCTAAACCCTACATATCTGTGTCACACGGATGACGCCACCTCCATCCTTCCCTCCTGCATGTTTCGAGTGCATGATTTATTTATTTTTCTCCAGTTTCTTCTCACTACCTTAGTCCCTCCGGATGCTGATGTGAGCCGTGCATGTTGACTAAGCCTAGTTGAACCTCTCTTTCCCTTCGAGTAGGACTTCCTAGTCTCTTCCCTCTATGTACCAATCCCAATTTAGAAAGAATAATATAGAATCCTTAATCGAGAGTATTCTCAGGCCCCGGCTTGAGATGTAATTAACCACGGGGGCTTGCACCCGTGGGAAACCGAATCTCACTCTCAAATAAACCCCATTCGAGCTAATGTATCGGGTGGGGGAAACCCGTTACAATCAGATCATATATATTATTACCCATCGGGGTGTGCTGGTGAGAGCCTCTATCCTCAATGGTTAATCGTATGCATGATCGAATCTGCCCTTCCATTGGCCAGATACTGCCTCCCCTCGCGGGGAGACGGTGTTTGTTGAGTCCTTTCGGAGGTCAACAGGTTTCTGGCGACCACGGTGGGACAGGTTTCTTTCTCCATCTTTGGATTCTATATTATTCATTCTTGTGTGTACTCCGGGATTGGTACTCCTTAGATTAGGTCCGTCCCACTCTTTGTTAGGGTCCTTCCTTAGTTAGGATCGTCCTTCTTTTTCTTAGTTAGGGTTCCCCCCCCTAGCTAGGTTTCTTTCTTTCCGTTCTTCTTAGTTAGGGTTTCCCCCTAGCTAAGCTTCCTTTCCTTCTGACCTTCTAGGTCATTCCGTTCCATATCTATCATTCATCTGCTCGTTATTTCTTACTAATCATTTTAAGTTTCTTTTCTTCTTTTTGGCAGACAGTGCCATGGCTTCCTTCGTGCCTTCCGTTACTTTCAGTTTTGGTTCTGACGCGCGGGTGACACTTCCTGAGTCCCTGCTAGCCAGTCCTCCCGCTGGAGGAATCACTTTTGGTTCCTTCACTGACTCGGCCTTCGTCACTCTTGGCGGGCCGACCCCTGCCGAGGCTGCTGCCTACTCTCCTCCCCAGAGGAGGGCTCGCGCAGCCATGCGACCTTTTGGACGTCCAGTTGCTCGGCGGACAGCCCGGGCACCTGCTCGTCCTACTCCTGTTCGTGTGCAGCCGGCACACCCTGTGGTTAGGCAGCCAGTGCCTAGACCACTCCCTGTTCAGCCCACTCGTCCAGCGGTTAGGCGACCAGTGCCTATCGCACCTGTTGTTCAGGCTGCCCCGGCCCCTCAGCGCCGGCAGGCAGTAGTTACCCCTGTTGTTACTCCGGCAGAGGTAGCTCGTGTTCGGGTTCCCCCTCCTTCTTCCTCCAGGAAGAGGGGTGCCCAGACCGAGGCTCCTTCGCCTTCCTCCCGTCGGGTTTCAGCTTTCGCTCGACTGTCTCACCCAGAGACCCTCATGCAGACCCCGACACTTCCCGTACTTCCCGTTCCCCCTGCCACTCAGGTGGTGGGTTCAGATGTTGCTTCGTCTTCCGCCTCCGGCCTTGGGAGAAGGGCCCGGAGGAATAGAAACCGTAGACTTCGGTTGGCTGCATCCGAGGCAGATAGACAGCGGATGGCAGATTCGTTGGCTCACCAGGAGCCAGTCCAGAGGAGAGTGGTCCCTAGGCAGCGGGCACCACGACCAGTTGCAGTTTCCCCTACCCCGGACGTTACAGTTGCCCCTGAGATAGCAGCGGTTCAGGGAGGACGCTTCTCCCCACTGACACACAGTGGTGATGAGGAGGACGTTGCTCGCATTGCGGCGGCCCCTCCTGTCGCTACTACTTTACCACGCGCTAGGGTCCCCAGGGATGATGCTGCTCGAACCCTCTCTCAGAGGATTCGGAGTATTATCCGCTTAGCGCGGGGTCGAGGCCCTGTCAGTCGAGAGAGGTTACTCCACCAGATTTCTCAGGCGTCCGTTCAGTTGCAGAGACAGACTGCTAGACAGAGGTACAGGTGGCAGAGAGGACAGCCACCCAGGCAGCCTGTTAGTTCAGTTCCGTTGGCGAGACCACAGACAGTTACTCCGGTTGTTGGACGACGCCCATGTCGTCGTGGACAGAGGCAGCAGTTGGAGCCTCCCAGACCCCAGCTCCCTTCAGTTGTAGTAGCCCCGCAGCAGTCAGTTGCCCCTACTGGGTCCCGTCGCAGCAGATGGGTGTAGAGACGATGACAGGCAGAGTCCCCTGTCGATACAGTACAGCCAGTTCAGGCAGTTGAGCAGTTAGAGGCAGTTGTTCCTTCCGGATCAGAGGCAGTTCCGATGGTCTGTGATGCAGCAACGGACGATGATGTTGCAGTTTCTCCTAGTGGTTCACCGGTTCGGGCAGAGCCAGCCCTTAGCCCTTACGAGACTTCTTCCCCTTTGAGTCCGTATGCAGAGGACTTCCATCAGACCCTCTACGAGGATGAGGCACTTGAGGATGATTTACTCGAGGAGGAGTCAGATGGAGACATACCGGTACACAGAGTGTGTGTGGTTACTAGACGTGGCCACTCAGACGAGCAGATAGAGGTAGATGATGATGATGAGCAGGGAGAAGCTGAGGTAGGAGGATCTCCCCGGTCAGTTGAGATAGATGCCACAGTACTACAGTTACAGACTCAGATGGCAGAGATGGCCAGGGCCATGGCAGCGATGACAGCTCAGTTGACAGCTTTGGGGGCGATGCCCCAGATGACGGGCGTAGGCACTCCTGCTACGTCCAGGGACGAGCCAGCAGCACCACCTGTAGTAGCACCAGGTCCCGTGGGAGTAGACAGGGCCCAGAGAGCAGTTCCAGTGGCACCTACAGCAGTTGCTTTTACTACCCCAGTCCAGAGTCAGTCAGTTCAGTTGTCAGCCGGACAGATTCAGGATCTGATTGCCCAGAAGGTCGAGCAGGCCATTTCCTCCAGGAAGTCTGGAGAGGTAGTTAGCAGGGGGCGTCCTTACCCAGTAGAGTACGAGCACGAGCCCTACCCCCCTGGTTTTGTCCCTCCTAGGTTCAGAGTCTTTGATGGGTTTGGGAACCCGAGGCAGCACGTAGCCCAGTACCGAGCCATCTGTTGCAACATAGGAGGGAACGATGCACTGATGTTGAGACTTTTTGTCAGCAGTTTAGTTGGGGTGGCCTTTGCCTGGTACGCCGACCTCCCCAACGATTCAGTACGCACCTTTGCAGAGTTGGAGCAGTTGTTTGTTCAGAGGTTTGTCAGTGCAGAGCACCGAGTTACAGTTGGAGAGCTAGTTGTGACTAGACAGCGGCCCCGAGAGCCTCTCCCAGATTACATAGTCAGATGGAGGAACCTCAGCCTATAGTGTGAGCCCCAGTTACAGGAGCAGCATGCAGTAGAAATTTTGTTGAAAAATATAGATGGTCCGATAGCACCTTATCTGAAGGGTTTCAGCATTAGAACCTTTCAGAAGTTGTTGACAAAGGTGATCAGTTTACAGGACAGCATACCCGATGCAGTCCCTCCTAAGGTTGAGAGTCAACCTTCACGTAGACCTCAGCGGCAGGAGTCATCAGGAGCACCTCCACCTAGGAGAGGGGAGGTACACAGTACTTATGGGCCATCAGATAAGGGCAAGAAGCCCTCAGTCAGTTCAGCACCACCTCAGTAGTCTCACACACCGGGCCAGTCAGCAGTGCAGTCTAGACCCTCCCGTAGGACCCCAGAGAGTCAGCAGTACTTACGGGAGAAGCTTAGTAAGGAATATCCCTTTAAAAGGGAAAGTGTGATGAAGATCTTCAAGTTCCTTACTAAGAGAAACATCTTAACATTCCCGAACAACAATAGAGTGGAAGAGGAGGGGCAGACAGAACACCCACTCTATTGTCCATTTCATAGACATATCGGGCATGTCATAGAAGACTGCTATGTGTTCAAGGACAGAGTTGAGAAGCTCATGGCTAGTGGGCAGATCCACCTACAGGACAGCGACTTGGTTCAGCCCAAGGGCAAGACACCTCTGACAGTTCAGATGATCTCGGGCTCCAGTAGTTGTAGTGACAGCCAGAGTGGCAGACAGAGCAGTCGTAGCAGATCACCCAGAGGTTCTGAGGGGGAGTGGCAGTTAGCACTCTCTCGGAAGACGAGGCAGATGATCCGGCAGACAGTTCAGAGTTCAGAGGCAGTTGAGAGGAGGCCTACCCAGGCCAAATCGACAGTTGCCAGCCCAGTTTCTTCGCCAGCACCTTTTTCTTCTCCTGTTGTAGTGCCTACTGAGCACATTTCTTTTCCTATTTTATGTAATAAAAAGATGTATGAAAAGGAAAAATTTGTTGTAACTTCTGAGGGGAAGACGGGACGCCTTCCGGCACTTACGCTGAAGGATTTCGTTCTCCCTTCAACTGATGATGAAATAATAGAAGAAGGTGATTCTGGCTACTTCTGGTGTTCTGCTCCTACTTTTATTTCTTCTAGCACTCGCTCTTTCAATATTCTACATGTTTCTTATGATGGTTCTGTATGTGATGAAGAGTCTGAGTGTGATGAGGAACCAGTCTTTATGATTCCGGAGGGTGGTTGTTACATGGATTCAGAAGATGAATCCGAGAACCCACTCCAGTCACTCTCCTTGGAGCCAACACATGCCATCACCGTTGAACCAAGTGAATCCCCTGTCAAAGATGACTCGATACAGGAAGTTCACTTGCGTTCAGGGAAGGTTCTTCCACATAGGATAGCTAAGAATACAAAAGAGAAAGATAAGAACATTGTCACCCAGCAGGACGATCCTATCCCTTCCTCCCAAGAGCAGTCTAAGGAGAAAGGGAAAGGCCCTCAGCTGGAGGTCGATTACAATGTGTTGGCCCATTTAAGGAAAATTCCTGCCCTTCTCAGTGTCTATGATGCTTTGATGATGTCTTCTGACTTGAGAGAGACCCTGGTAAAAGCACTACTCGAACCAGAGTCCTATCAAGCCTTCTTTGCTTCCGAATCTGTTGGAGATGCATGCCTTTTGAGAGAGATGCCGTGCATTACCTTTTCAGATCGTGATCTCCTCTTGGGTACCTCTGATCACAATCGTCCTTTGTATGTCACCGCTGAAGTCAATGGTTATGAGTTGAACAGGGTCCTCATTGACCAAGGAGCTTCAGTAAACATTTCTGAGTTATGAAACTTTGAAGAGCCTCTCCCTGGGTCATTTGAAGTTAACCTCCGATAAGATTATGTTGAAAGGCTTCAATGACCAAGGACAGCGTGCCCTAGGGTCTATCACCCTACCCTGAAGTTTGGAAATTTCTTACTGAGGCGAAGTTCATGTGATCGAGGCAGATACTTCATACAGGGCTCTCTTAGGAAGGCCCTGGATTCATGAGTATGGAATGGTGCCCTCCACCCTGCACCAATGTATGAAGTATATGAGGAATGAAGTCGAGTACTCCATTCCCGGGGGATACCCAACCCTTTTCCGTGCATGAGGTCTCTATTTACGATGATGCTGAGCATTACATACCTCGTAAAGAAG